>PVIC010040362.1:0-16703 GCA_004025085.1 Thryonomys swinderianus
TTTTTTTTTTTGAAACAGGGTCTCGCTTTGTAGGTCAGGCTGGCCCTGAGCTCACTATGGTGCCCAGGCAAGCTGCCACAAACTCAGCAATCCTCCTGTCCCTGCCTCCCGAGTGCTGGGATTACAGGCGTGAGCCACCACGTCCAGCATTGCGGTATACGGTGTTGATTGTTGGTGGGCGTGTCTCCACGTTTGCCACCACATTTTTAATCACCATACCCACCTCCCTCTTTCAATGACATTCCCTAGAAAAACTGAACTACTAATTCCCCAATTATGTCTCTACATGTGCTGTGCTCCCAACATGGAATAATCTTCTTGGTAAACCCCTTCTCATGCCTCTAGGACCATTAAATACACTTCCAGTGTAAAAGCGCCCATAAGGTGCTCTTAAAATGAGCTCCTTTGGTGCCCTGATAAGATATTGCCTCCTCTACTGGTTCTTCTCAAGGGTACAAATCACCTGGAATGTTACTGAGATTCAGTCTCAGCAGATCTAAAATGGAACTATAGCCGTGTAACTGTGCTCCTGGTCTAACCACACTTCAAGTAACAAGAATCCCCAAAACAATTTCCTGAAATTGCTGGACCAGAATAGATTAAATGGATAAGTTTGGGATCAGAATCAAAGTACTACAGTAAAAATTTCCAGTTTTTTAATTTATAATTGTATAACCTTGGACACTTCAAGCCTCATTTATTTAAACTGTAAAACTGAGATGGACCTACTTCCTGGGATTATTTGGAGAATTGACATTGTCCATTGCAATAAATACAATTAACTTTCAGTGTATATTAGTTACTATTGCTATCATCATCATTATTATAAGACACACTCTGGCACATAGTAAGCTTTTCATAAAGATCTGAGTTACTAAATCAGCCTACATATTGGTGCAATTAATCTCAGCAATTAGACTTCCTTTCAAGATATTGCAACATAGCTAAGGAGATACTTTTTTAAGGACTGTTTCTAATGGGTAAACTACACACATTACTTCCCCTTCTATCCTCTCATATATAATAGTGAAGTTTTGTTTTTATTATATATTGTTTCCACCTAAATTTCACTTGAAAACTTGTTTTTGCTACAATAAAACTTTATACTATTATTGTACATTGCAACGTTTTCTCCTACAGACCACGAGAAGACAACATAACATTTAGTGTCTGATTGCATATTTTGGGGTCCACATATGTCAATGGTATGAATACATAAACAATAATAAGTAAATTATAGGCAGATACCTTACCATTCATTCCCCAATTGTCTAGCACTCCCATTTCTCTAAATTTCGAGAATATAAGCATGGAGTTAGCTGGAAACAAATATGATACTGACCATCCTTTCAGAATTAATATGCTACTATAACAGCAAAAGAATTAATGGGAATAACAGGCCTAGTTCCAATATACATGGTGGGAAACCTGCTGACAGAAAGATACAGGATCAGATTCACCTCAGCATTCCAATGAACATGTAAAGTAAAACCACAACTCAACTTCACCCCAATGAATTTGAAATGTGGATATTTGACTATCCTCTCTTACTATAAGTGTCTGGACCAGATGCCAAAGGTGATACATCCTCTTTCAACTAATGTTTGTAAAAGAAATGCATTTTTGGTAGAATTAAGGACATTTTTCTTTGCCTCATATTTATATTGTTAGACATGGAGTAAATTCAAACATATCTTGTTTCATACATTTATATAATAATTCTCTGTGTTCTATGGGATTTAAGAGTGTCACAATATTTTAAATTCCAGGAGGAAAATTTTCCACAATTTATTTCACATGCAATTCAATATTCTTCCTTCAGAGAACTGGCACCAGGCAGGAACCCCAGCCATGCCTCAGGAGAGGCTATGCACATTTCCGTGGTACATATTACTATCGATGTTTCCATTTTAATAAAAATTCTCCCTATTAGTTTGTTTTCTTGTGGGTTCAAATACATGCTGTTCTTTATGTAAGGAACAAGCTATATGGTCTATGCAGATGGGGATAACAGAAATCAGAAGATGAGACAACTATAGTAGACATATTACTGAACAAAATAAAATAATAATACCTAATGAATTTTAGACCTTCCAAATGGTGGCTCTGAAAAGAGAAAAAAACAACTCATTCCACTCAGGAGTTAAGGTTCACTATTAAAACAACTACAACAACAGATAAGGATATGTGAGTTATAGTAATACATGGCATTTGAACAAATATTGTGGAATATGAAATTTTAACCTTTATTAGCTACCTACTAATGAAAAGTTCTCAAAAGACTATGACCAGAGATAAAAACTCTTATTAGAACCTTTTGGTCTATAGATCCCATTGTAAAATTCCAGTGAGATAGCCTACATCCAGGTAAGAACACAATTTTCCACGGAAAACTTAAAGAATCAAGTTTCAATGCAAAGTCTGCAGCCATATGCCAAATTTCAAATCATCCCATCATACAGAGGGAAAGGCCTTCCTCCATCAGGCAAATGAGCCACTAGAGAAAAAAAATTGAAGTTTCTTTCTTAATATCTATATATGTTTCCTATGTTGTACATCCCAGATCATATGTATTCTAGATCATCTTCCAGAGGCCTGAACTCCAAAACAAAATGAATATTTCATAGGAAAAAATAAATTATTTTCAGTTTCTCGCTGACCACTATATTTCCTCATATTCCCATCATTTTATGAAACTTATTGCATTGCTGAGCAATTAATGGAATAGTTCTCTTCATGATATCAGCCTTATATGATAGATGAAGATAACATAAATGGCTTGTGGGAGTAAGCAGTAGAACTCACTTTTACTGCATGATCTTTAGATCTGAGGCTCATGCTTTGGCAAACCATGGCCAACACTATTAAAACTCCCACGACAATCAATTGGTGGTATGGTGATAGTATCAAAATGAATTTCTCCAAAAGTTTTCACAAATCTTCATTAGTCATGGAAAATATTTCAATGATGGAAGCATGTTCCTTTTTTAATATGAATTATAGACTTCAAAAATTAGTAGCACACTCCTCCAAATCTCTAAACATAAATACCATTAAAAACCATAACCAATATTTACTGAGCTCTTTTGTGTGCCAATTCTGTTAGATGTCTTTTTACAGATTATCTCATTGGACCCATGTTAACTATTTTACCTAATTTTACAGATGAGAAATTTCAGAAAGATCTGGTTAAGACTCACCTAGCTAACTTCAGGTGCATTAAGCTTGATCATTGTGTCACCCTGCCCTCAAAGTAACTGAAGGTTTGTGGGAGTGAAGACATTGGCTATACATAATGCAAATTATTGCCATTTTTCTGGCTGCCTAGTATTTCAATGAAGTATTCTAAAACTTTTTTTTTTTTTTGAGACGGGGTCATGCTTTGTAGTTCAGACTGGCTCTGAGCTCACTATGTAGCCCAGGCAAGCCTGGAACTCAGCAATCCTCCTGCCTCTGCCTCTCCAGTGTTGGGATTACAGGCATGAGCTACCACACCCGGCTCTAAAACTTATTTTTTATAGTCCTGGCTCTTCTGGGTGGGGAAGGGATAACCTTAGCCACATCTCAGGCTTTCTCCCTTCACTTCTTCACACCTACCTAGGTCAAATACCACATCCTTGCTTGTCATACCTTCTACCTGACCAGCAAGAGAAAGATGTTTTTTAAAACTTAATTTCCTTTCCAGTAAATCAATAATTTAAATCTCTCCTTTAAAGCCCAGTTCATAGTCTGTCTGTTCAAGCTGGCCCTTCTATTGATTCATGGTAGCTACAGGGGAGAGGTGAGAAAATCCACTTGTTGGAGGAAAACCAACCAATGTTGTACTAATTAAATTTGCATGTCTGTTGTAAACAGGCCTAGAGGCCAGGGTGATGAGTGTGTTTCAGAAATAAAAAAAAAAATGAGTAATAATTTCTAGAGGTTGCTAAATATACAACGTCTGAACAGCAGACACTGGAGGAATCCAAACTGTGGTTGAGGGTTACCTTTGTTAATTAAAACATATACTAAAAACATTAACCTGACTCATGATCTAAATAAAACTCCATTTTTGGAAGGCTTTCCTTCTTTATGGAATTTTTATTACAACAGAAGGTAACCACATAAAAGTCATCCTTAATGAACTCAATATTTTTAGCCTTCTGAAATAAAATAACAAAAATGAAGAAAAACATAAAAATTGCCATATTGTTAATGCCTTCCCTCCACATTACACATTTCACACACTTTGCCTTTCCTCATCGCTTTGAAGACTTTAAAATTTCAGAAACTCTTTTGGTACAAAAGAAAGAAAAAGAGATAAGAAGAAAGAAGAAGAGAAGAGGCTCAGAAGAAGAAAGAAAAATGGAAAAGAAGGGGGACTACAACTATCTTTAAGAACCAACATATACTGTTTTTTAATATTATCCTTACGTGTTAGTAAGGTAGTCCACCTTCTTTTCCATTTTTCTTTCTTCCTCTGAGCCTATTCTCTTCTTCTTTCTTCCTATGGAAATTTGGTGTGGGAATGTAATGAGGGGAAGTAATAAATATGATTCTGAAAAAATAAAAGAGCATGTATATAGGGGGTGGGGAGGTGTGGGTGGGTAGGGATATGGGTAAAAATGAGAATTAACTTGTGTAGTATATTGGTACAAATTCCCTGATGTTATGTGTGATTTTGAGATGTATATAAATTGTACCAATAAAGAGTTTTAAAAAATACAAGGTTCAAAGTCACCTAACTTTGCACCTTAGCTGATAATGAATTGTTAGTGCTTATTATTAGAAAGAGCAAAAAAAAATCAGTTGAAATGTAAGCAAATGCAGCTGACATTTGCTGCAAACTAAAGACATTATTGTCAATCCCAAATTCAATACCTGTTACATGGTACGAATCTTCATCAAGCTAATAACACTTTACATACCTGTGCCCACTGGAACACAAGTTTTGTTTATAAAAAATAACCTCCATGTTTAAGTCAGCAGAATATCTATTTATAGAAACAGGTCTAAAAGTAGGAATAATTCCCCTGAATTCAGTTTCCATAAAATCTATGGGAAGCTCAATAATAAGAGGCATATTTTTTCCTACTGATTTCCTGAAATAAACTATAATAAAGAAATATACACTCTAAGGACAGAGGTTATCAGTTCCCTCAACTTTTAGGATCAGGTACAGCTGTCCATTCCTCCTTTTGGCAAGTAGAACTTTGAAAAAATGGCAGAACAGTGAGCAGTAGTAATTTAGCCTCTCTGAGATCTGCAATCCAGACATTAGCAAATAAAAACTTGGGAAGGGGAGAGGGATACAGATCCAGACAGACAGACCATACAGAGAGACAGTGACAGAGAGAGAGAAGTTAATTATTAGTTAGGATCTGACTAATAGATCTTAAAGCAGAGGCAAAGTTAGCCACTCCCAAAGTACATCACTGAAAAGCAGGCTAATAGGATCTCTATATTAGCAACAATGTCTTTCCTCTGTAAGTGCCCACAAACCTCAGCACAAAACAAAACAAGGAAAATAGAAACTTGAAAAGAGAAGACAACAAAGTGCCTCCCAAAGTTCTCAGCTCCATCAAATTCAATCAAGGGGCACATTAAAGAGAAGACTAAGATAAGCCACACAGCAAAATTACTTAAAAGGGTAAGAGAGACTGTTTAAAAATCAGATTAAAGCTGGGTGTGGTGGCTCACGCCTGTCATCCTAGCACTTGGGAGGCAGAGGCAGGAAGATTGCCGAGTTCCAGGCTTGCCTGGGCTACATAGTGAGCTCAGGGCCAGCCTGAACTACAAAGCGAGACCCTGTCTCAAAAAAAAAAAAAATCAGATTAAAGATGTGTAGGGTGTGATCACAGAAGATATTACTAAAGAGATAATGGAAGAATTGTGCAAAATAATAAAGGAGCTTTCATAAGACACTAATAAAAACTAGTAAGCTGAAAAAAAAATGCAAAACATCAATGACCAGTTTGGCCAAAAAGTCCATGAAAAGGCTTCTAACTGAAATCTAGAAAGACATTTTTAATGAAAGACATTAAAAATTATATTGAAAATATGGACAATAAAAAATGACCACAGTGAAAAAGCAATTTCAAAATGAGAAGACAGAAGTGCTTTGAAAGGCCAACTATTCAAAGACACCTTAAAAGCAACAAGAGAATATGAATAATAGATCCAACAGCTACTGCACAATGCAAAAAACACCAGTCCATCAGTAACAGGAGTAAGTGAAAATTCAGAAGACAGCACAAAAGGTATAAAAATACTTGTTTATATAAATAATACCAGAGAACTTCCCAAATATAGGGAAATAAATAAACATACATGTAAATGATGCATACAGAACTCCAAGCAGCCACAGTCAAAAGAAAACCTTCCCACATCAATACCATAGTCAAAATGCCAGAGATCCATATTGGGAGAAAAATCTTAGAAGCTGATAAAAGCGAACAAATCACATTTTGGGGAAACCCATTAGATTTACAGCAGATTTCTCAACAAAAACCTTAAAGGCCAGAATGGCTTAGAGTGAAATGTTTCAAAACCTAAAAAATAATAACTTCCAATACCATTTTATGTACCCTGCAAAACCTTACTTCAAAATTGATGAAGAAATAAAGCACTTCCATGACAAGAAAGACCTCAAGAAATTCATGAACAGGCCAGAGATTTAGCTCAGTGGTTCTGGCAACTACCTAGCAAGCGCAAGGTCCCTGGCTCAATCCCCGGTAACCACATACAATAATACCAGGTGTGGGTCCACCAGCAATCAGTACCACACACCACAATGCCAAGCGTGATGGCTCATGCCTGTAATCCCAGCATTCAGGAGGCAGAGGCAGGAGGATTGCTGAATTTGAGGCTTGCCTGGGCTATATAATAAGCTCAGGGTCAGTCCAAACTACAAAGTGAGACCCTGTCTCAGAAGAAAAAAAAAAAAAAAAAAAAAAAAAAAAAAAAAAAAAAAAATAAATAAAAAAAAAAAAAAAAAAAAAAAAAAAAGAATACAGTAAAGAATAGATTCACTTATAGAAAACAGCCTACAGAATGGGAGAAAACTTTTCCTAATTACTTTCCTTATTGAAGACTACAGTAAAGAATCTATACGGAGTCAAAAACTTTACCTCAGAAAAACAAATGACAGAATCAAAAATGGATCAAATGAACTGAAAAGACTTCTCAAAAGAAACATAGCCAGTAAATACATGAAAAATATTCAGTATTTTAACCATTAGCAAATTGCAAGTTGAAAAACATTATTAGGATTTCATCTCATTCCAGTTATCATCAAGAAGACAAATGACTATCATCAAGAATGCTATGAACAGTGAATGTTGGTGAGCATGTGAGGAAAAAAAAATCCAGCTAGATTTTCAGGGAAAGTACTACAACAACCATTATAGAAATCAAAACAAGATTCTTCAAAAATTAAATATAGAAATACAATCTGGGTTAGAGTTTTAGCTCTGTGGTTCTGGCACCTGCCTAGCAAGCACAAGTTCCCTGGTTCGATCTCTGGTAGCCACATACAACAATACCAGGCATGATGACTCATACCCACCAGCAATCAGTATCACATACCACAATACCGAGTGTGGTGGCTCACTCCTGTAATCCCAGCATTTGGGAGGCAGGGGAAGGAGGACTGCTGAGTTCGAGGCTTGCCTGGGCTACATAGTGAGCTCAGGGCCAGCCTCAACTACAAAGTGAGACCCTGTCTCAAACAAAACAACAACCAAAAAAATACAGTCTATCATACAATTCCTTTGTACATTCCCAAATGAATTAAAGGCATACTACAGTGATAAATGTGGACTCCTGTTCATAGCAATGCAAATCACAATAGTCAAGTTTTTGAAATAGCCTAGGTATTCAACAAGAGAAGAATGGATTTAAAAATGTATAGATACACAATGGAATATCATTCAACCACCAAGGAAACAGAAATCATATTATGTAAAGGCATGTTGGTGGAATTTAAGATCAGAATGCTTAGCAAAACAAGCCTGACTCATAAATCTAAATACAACATACGTTCTCTCATATAATTAACCAGAACTAAAAATAAATAAACAAATCCAATATGGAGAGATGATAGGAAACTACAAGATAGTTGGAAATGGGGAAAGGGTTTGGGAGAGTGGGGAAGACTGGAAGAGGAAGAATAAAGAGATTGAAAACAGTCAAGATTTTTAAAACTTTGAACCAATTCCCCAAACCAACATCACTATTCTGTAATAAAAACATGCTAATAAATAAAGTACATACTAATAAAAATATATACACATTAATCATCTTCCCTGAAAAGAGAAAATTGTTTCTTCTTAAAAGAAAATCCAAGTGCATTATGTTCACTTTTCCAAAGATGAAAACAGCCCTTCCCGTCAATAGCTATCTGCAGAAATTCTTCCAATTCCACTCATGTGATGTCAAGTACAAAAACACAAGCTGTCGCTCGGCCCTTCTGCTCAGGCTTAGTGTCCCGCCAGCGAGAGGAAGGGCAGGAGCTGCAGCACCCAAGATCTGGACAGGGCGCAGGGGCCCCCTCCTACCCGCCCTTGTGCTCCGTCATGTCCGCCTCCTGGGGGCACGGGCTGGCTGACGCCCGAACTCCTATTCCAGCGCATCGGCCGATGTACTTTGCCTCCATCCGTCCTCATGGGCCTTTACCTGAGCAGGGACCTGATCTTGTACTGGGGAGAGCCCAAGGCCATGCTGCCGCCCTCCGCCCAGCAGTCTCGGATTCCGAGGCCAGCGCCCAGCTCTCCGCACTGTGCGGGCCAAGCAGGAGGACACCGTGGCCCTGAGGGCCGTGGCTGACCAGGCGCAGCCAGGCGCCCCCTGCAGGCAGTCGCCCTCCAGGCTGTCCCTCGCAGCAGAACTTTCCCACGATCACCTCAACCACGCGAAGCACAGGCTGTGGGCGCCAGGGACCCTGGGCTTCAGGGCCTGGGCCGAGTCCAGGTCAACCCAATGGCTCCCGAGGGCCCTGACAAGTTCCCGCCGCCCGAGCGCCACCCAGACCCCTGTGCCAAGGAGACGGTGCTGCAGGCCCTCAGCCAGTGCAAGAAAAGAAAGAGAAGTTCGATGGGCCCCTATGGTTCTAGATGCCGGATCCCAAGACAAGGGAGCTGAACCCAGAACACAGCCCATCTGCCTTCCAGATGGTGACCAGAAACGGTGTGACCCGGTCCTCTGTGCCCAGAGCCTGGGCTGCTGAGCAAAAGCTGCGCTCAGGGGATTCCAGCTCTGGGAAGAGAAGATGAACATGGCCTCCGGAGCCAGGCAAAGGAACCTAAACAGGAGAGCTTGGCACAGCCGCACAGCCTGTGGGCACAGGGTCCCCCTCTCCTCCCAAGAGTTATGCCATGAGGCCCTCCAGCCCCTAAAGCACACCCCAGCTCCTGTCCCCTCTGCTCCTAAGGGTCAGGGCCACCCATCCTGAGACTCAAAGCTTCAGCCTTTTCATCTTATTTACCCTTTTATCACCTCAACAGGAGGCGAGAAACTATTTGCACTGGCAGGTCTGACACCTCCACAGCATATCCCAACCCCAGTTTGCACTCAGCCCTGAACCCTTGCTTTCAAAGCATATTGTGACTTGATTGTTACCTTTCTTATGTGCTTTAATACACTTATATAAATGCTTTACTTAAAAGATGCCATCGATTTGTGTGTACCCTGACTTGAAAAATGTTAATCATATGAATCTTCCTAAATTTTCCCAAGAAATATTATTTACACAATTACTCTTTTTAGTGAAATGAGACTAAATCCTTCAAAATACTTCTGTTCCACAACCTAATGTCATATAAACAAAAATTATACCATTAGATATTTGGGGAAATATTGTATTTTAGCAAGGAAAGGCAACCATTTTGAAGTCATTTTCTGTCTTTCAAAACAAGTCTTTCTCTTGGTTAAAAAAAGACCTTTCTTAAATTTTGGTCCTGGCAGGCTGTGAAGAGGAGAATGAAGAAACTGGGAGAATAAGGACTCATCCCCTTCACATACAGTAGTTTGCCAGCTGACATAAAAGTGCTTTCTGAACAGAGGCTCAAGATAGGTGTTGTTCCAGAACATACCAAGAAGGTGCCACACCCACCATCTTCCACAGAACTGTCAGCATGCCTAAAAGGAACATCTACATTACTGTTAAGAGTCCCAAAGGCATGTGGGGCGGCGTGACCTTAAGGTGATTTTTGTACTCTTATAATTTAAAAACTGGTAAGACAAAGAAGAATTGCATAAATTTATGCAAATACAAAATATATTTCTATCTTCGCTAGTCATTATTTTCTTCTTTTAGGAATTAGCAGGGTGTAGTTTAGGAGGATATTTGTATATGAAGGATAACCATTCAGAATGATGAACATCAACAGACTTTGAAAATTACTGCTTGAAGGCGAGTGACCACTAGAGAATTTGGTATTGGTGTCTGCTTTATTGTCTGCAACAAGTTTTTATTAGGCATAACTGAACCCCAGGTTCACAAATGATGCCCTATAAATGAAGTAAATAGAGAAGCCACAGGAATTTCTTCACTAAAAACTCACAAATCAGTTCAGACATATCTGGGAAATAATGCAAATAAACTAAATGTATGTGAGTGATAATAGATTCTGGTTTATGTATTTCAGATGTGGTGGATTTTCCTTACAGATGACTACAATGAATCCTTTCTACGATATAATTTTTATCTCATTTATTTGGTACTAAAGTTGCTCCCCTAAAGCCTCTCAGCCTTCGTTTAAAGTTTGATTTCCAAATCTACTAATACGTTAGTGTGAACCCAGCCCAACTACATTTCAAATGAGAGATCAACATTTCACTAGATTTCCTTTGATGTTGCACTGCACCGTGCACTTCTCCTGGCAGAGTGAATGAAGACTATTGATATAAGGTATCCAGTCAAAGACATGTGTTTACAATTATAGCCTTCAAAATAAAGAGAGGATACATAACCATCTCCCCAGGGACATGGAAATTACACCATTAGAGAAGTATGGCCAGGGGCCAATGGTTTTGTACTGGTATACCTAATGAACAGTGTATTTCCAGCTCCAAATGTGCATTCTAGTTATAAAATTAGCTATTTTTTAGATGAATAGAAAAATTAGGCATACCTGACATAACTACATAACTAAAGGCTTGGGAATATTCAACTGATAATCTCTACTGGTATCTGGCACAAAGACAGGCATGCTTGGATGAGGGCATACTGGGGAAAAGGTACTTGCATATACAAGTAAAATTATACCCTGCTGTGGAGAAGAGAGTACCACAATGGGATTTAGGAGATGATGTCTGTACATTACACTGAATTATTACCAAATAGCAGCTTCAGAATCAATAAGCAAGCTCCTCCAATGACCTGAATAATGGGCAATTTCCAAGTTTTAAGGGCAGAATGGTGGTATAAATTTGATGATGTCAAGGCCAGTGATACAAAGTAGGGTGGACTCCACATTTTATTCTGAGCTCATAAAATCTGCATGAAACTTAACAGTTGCCACATGTCCTGGCTCTTGTTCAATTCCTTGTTTGTACTGAATAAGAAGAGAAAAAATAAAAATGGGCTGGAAGATCACCAGCCCAATGTCCACTGTCTGATGTGAGGGCAATGATGGTATTTCTTTTTAACTTGTGAAACAAGAAGAAGGACATAAAAATTACTAAAATGAAGAAAGGTAAACAAAATAATCTGCCAAGTCATTACACTGAACTATATGTAATCAATAAGGTCAGGCAATGATTAGAGCCTTCTTGTTTTGATACAGTAACTTCACAGCCCATATCAGAGTTTAACACAATGACTGACAACCTGTAGGTGCTCAATGACATTGGTGAGACTGAATAATCTCCCTTCATGTCCTTTTCATTTAATCAAAATATAGCATGTTTAGGACATGGGCCAATAGCATTCAATGTCAGTGAGTGAAAAGAATAAAAGCATACCATCAAATGTAAGGTTAACATATTTCTTCTAGTAGGAATTCATGGTAAATTTATGGAATTTTTATTCTGATGTGGATTTATAATGCAGAGTCTAGATTTTGTTGTTTTCAAGTGGCATATGTCAGTAAGAGACAACTAAATAGAAACATGACCCATTGCATTCACAGATACTGTATCACATTTATATTACACAAGAAGAGCAATGACCTTGGGAAAGAACAGAAATTGGCATAGCCAACTTCATAGAAGCAATTAGATCATGGTTCAAAAAATCTGTCGTGACTGAAAACTTTCATCTTCCCTCTACAAAACAGCCTTTCTAATGTGTCTTTGGGGTAACATGACACTGAGTTCTTACCATGTGGCAGGCATTGTTCAGAGCATTTTACACCATCAATGTACTTAACCTTTGTATCAAGTAACAAAACAGAGGCACAGAGAAAGAGTCTTCTACAAAGTTACACAGCTGGTCAGGGACAGATGTGAGTCTTAAGCTCAGGCATGCAGGCTCCAGAAGATCTTAATTATTATACTATTGAAAGCAGCCTTTCCCTTTGTTTTGATGGATCAGTTAATTCAGGGAATAAACTCATCCAATTCAAAGTTCAGACTCTCCCTCAGGGCTGTTTCCCTAAGGTGGGCTTTCCCCTCCCTTCTTTTCCAAAGTAGAGAATACACTATTTAGCATCCTGGCAGTAAAAGAAAGGTTTTGAATCTCTAGATTCGCCCTGGCCTGAGCTGTGTGGTCTCACTCTACTTGGTCTTTAGATATTGCCTTCTGCTCCTTCTGTTTGCCTGCTGATAATGAGGTTACCCATTTCCTTAAGACGAGTCCCATCATCCTACATGCTGTAGTCCTTGCCAGAGCTTCTCACAGTGATATTCACTTCAGCGTCAATGTCTTACTCTCAATATTCTTTAGTTTCCACTATAGCATGTGTGAATTGGTTATCAAATTCACATCTACTGACTCTAAGGCCATTTCTCTTTTTAACTATGTTCTCCATCCATCCAAACCATAATGGTAAACAAATAACTTTTGACCATAAATATGAGCATGTGAAGGAAGTTACCTGCTAGAAGCATGGTAGAGTAGGCACTTGGCTTCCCAAGCACAGGAAATGACTCCAGTCCAAAGTTCCATAATAGAGCCTTAAAGGAACAACAACAACTTCAAAATACCCATGAAGCTACATGATACACAGGGAAGTGGGGAATAGAAGATGACAAAGGGGGAGAGGTGAGCAGTGGTTAAATTATGGATGGACTGATGAGTCATGCCCTAGATATTCTGCTACTTGCAAGTATAATGGGAGCTTCTAGGTCATGTTAAGAACTGCACTTAAAATATTTCTTTAAAATCACATGGGAGAAATACAGATTAAGAATGAGAATAATAAAATCACTTTGGGTTATGTTACAGAGGTTCAATTCACAAATAATGGTGGTCACAGGACAAAGAGAAGAGAGATGATTTGAAACATGTTTTCCACTGGAATATAGAGACAATTTGGTTCACAAATGATTTTTTTTGGAAACAGTTTAGTTTCCAAACAGAAATATTTGAAAAAATTTGAGAATTCTCCATCAGGTAACAAATATGGCCATGGCCACCTTTCCCACAAGAACATGAATGTGACTGTCTTTTCTAAAATTGTGGGACAAATTCAGTTTGTAAGCCAAGATACCAGTGTAGCAGGACTTCATAATACACTGACTATAAGTACATCCCTAAAAAACATATAACCTTAGTACAAACAAATGTGCTTACTGTGTTAACACAGCTTCAACATAAGCCCTAGAGCCTCTCTTCCAACTACATTTTGACACTTTCCAACGTAGGAATTCTGGAGCTGCTGGTGGATACTGAGATAATTGATGCTATAACTCCCCACTTCACAAATGAGAATAGAGACAGATAAATTTAGATTTATTCATATCAGAAAAAGAGTATACAATCCAAAAAGTTCTCAAAGTCATATCTATTGACTTTAAGGTTATTTCTTTTTTAAACTTTCTTCTCTGTCCATCCAAACTGCAAATGCAAACAAATAGCTTTTGACAATAAATATGAGCATTTGAAAGAGTGAAAGTAGAATTAAGAATTTATCTGAAACTTCCAACTCTCAACTGCATTTAATTTACATTTAGCTCCTAATAGACTACTATGTGATTGAGTCAATATATAGTTGCTTAATGAATAAAAATGAATTAAAAATTAAATAGAAACCATTCTTAACTATATAATCTACTTTGCTAAAGAGAGAAAATGCTTAGTATTTTAGGTTAAGTTTGAAAGCTATATTATAATATCTCTAACTGTTTAAGTTACATAGATTTTGTCAAAGTATGTTTGACTCAGAAAGATCTTTAACTCTTGTGCTTAATGGCTTTGGGGTTAGCAAGTATGTTAACTATGCAAATATCTTAAAAAGGTCTATGTAAACTATCTTCTTGCAGGTTTAGTGTTTCCATTTTAATATTTAGAATTTTCATCTACTTTAGTTTAGAGCATGGTGAAAGATATGGGTCTAATTTTAATCTCTGGTGGGATGAAATCCAGTTTTTCCAGCACTATTTACTAAAGAGACTATCTTTCCTTCATTGAGAGTGTTTGGCTCCTTTGTCAAAGATGAAGTTGGTTAGTATGTCTGGAGTTGTCCCTGCATCCTCTAATCTATTCCACTGCTCCTCAAGTGTGTTTCTTTGACAATAACATACTGTTTTTATTACAGTCTTTGTAGTATAGTTTCAGGTTGAGTATTATGATACTCTCTGCTATGTCCTTGCTGCTATTCTAGGTCTCTTCTGGTTCGAAATGAATTCTGAATTATTTATTTTAACTGTGTGAAATATGCTGTTAGGACTTTAATCAGGATGGCACTAAATCTAGATAGTATGGCCATTTTCACAATATTGTTTCTTCCTACCCAGGATCAAGGGATCTCTCCATTTTCTGATATCCTCTTTTATCAGAGTGCTGCAATTTTCAAAGTAAAGGTCTTTAATTCCTTTGTTAGATGGATTCCTATGTAAGTTTCTCTTCACGATCAGGTTAGATTCATCCCAGAAATGCAAGGATGGTTCAGCATATGTGAATCAATAAATATAATATGCTATATTATTTTTGTCAAGGACAAAAATCATATGATCATCTCAACAGAAGCACACTAAAACATTTGGCCCAACCCAACACCTATTCATGAAAATGCTCATGCAGAAAACTGGAATAGTCTTTACCCCAACCTGATAAAAGCTATCTATGCAAATCCAATAGCCAACATCATACTAAATGATCAAAAACTAAAATCTTTTGTGCAAAAATCAGAGACAAAAGATGTTATTACTCTTGTTCAACATAGTCCTGGAAACTTTAACTAGAACAATTATACAAGAAAAAGCAAGGAAAGGAATAAAAGCAGGAAGAGAAGAAGTTAAATGTCAGTATTTGCTAATGACATGATACTTTATGTAGAAGATCCCAAAAACTCAGCAAAAAGGCAACTAGACTTAATAGCCAGACAGTAGCGGAGCTGGATAAAGGGTCAACACTCAATCAATAACCCTCTTGTACAGGAATAACAGACTCACTGAGAGTGAAATTGGGGAAGCAATTCCTTTCACAGTAGTATCCAAAAAATGAATTACAAGGAATTACAATTTTGAATTACTGTTTTCTAGCTCTGTGAAACATGCTGCTAGGATTTTAATCAGGATGGCACTGAATCTATATGGAAGTATTGGATGTATGGCCATTTTCACAATATTGCTTGTGAAGCTAGACTTTTGGGAAGATGGTGGAGCAGTGAAAGCCAAGAAGCAGTCTCTGCAATTTACCATTTCCAAACCAGAATATAACCTCTAGAAGAAAAAAGTAAAGAAGGAGGGAAGTGAGTCCCCAAGACCCAGAAAAGATCTGAGGCAAGAGTCAAAGACAGTGAAGTGAGAAACTTTATAGAAAATGACTGAGCCTTCTCTGTCCAAGCAGGACTCTCAACGGGGGAAAGGCTACCACATCTACTGAACCTGTGAACAAGTGGTGACTTCTGATGACCCATAGGCCCTAACGGAGAAACGGGTGGGATGAATCCAACATACTCATGAACAAAACTTTAGTAGTATGGGAACTACCAGAAAGAATGCACAAGTGAGATTAACTCTTATTAAAAAGCTTCTGAACATGAAAACAACACTGAATTTCCATCTCTCTCCACAAAGAATGCCTGCTATTGTGAAATCATCCAATAACAAATGCTGATGGGGATACAAGGAGAAAAGAACACTTCTCCACTATTGGCAGGAATGTAGATTTCTGCAACCACTGTGAAGATCAGTGTGAAGATTCCTCAAAAAATTAGGATTACAGGTCGGGCATGGTGGCTCACACCTGTAATCCCAGCACTCGGGAGGCAGAGGCAGGAGGATTGCTGAGTTCAAGGCTTGCCTGAGCTACATAGTGAGTTCAGGGCCAGCTTGAACTACAAAAGTGAGACCCTGTCTCAAAAAAACAAAAAAGGATTAGAGGTCCCACTTGATCCTACTATTTCCCTGCTACATATATTTCTGAAAGAGCTAAAAGAATCATACTACAGTGACATATGTGCACTCATGTTTAGAGCAGTACAGTTTGTAATAGCTGAATCATAGAAACAGCCAAAAAGCCCATCAACTGGTGAGTGGATACATAAGAGGGAGTTTTTATGCAATGGAGTACTACTCAGTCATAAAGAACAATAAACTTGAGACATTCATAACTAAAA
>PVIC010040363.1:0-16700 GCA_004025085.1 Thryonomys swinderianus
GGCAGCCAGGTGGAGCCGGATGGTTCTAAGCCAGTTCTCAAAGGGCTCAGCCTCCACAGCCCCCGGTTCCTCCCCCTCCCCTGAATCGCTTCGCCTGCTCCCTCTCGCCTTCCTCTGGCCCTGCAGGAGGTGCCTTTGGCACCATGCCTGTCTGGCAGGCCCCATTCGGGGATCAGGGATCACTCCTCAAGACTGCTTCACACCCACTCTCCTATACATTCCCACAAATCAGCCCAGACTCAACTTTCTGTCCCCAAGTCTCGCAAACACTATTTTTTTAATACCCTGAAACCCTCTAGATTTCAAGGATCCAGGATCCCAGAAGAAGTCCTTAGAAGAAGCCTTAAGTCCCAGGACCTTACAACCGCAGTGGCAAAAACTAGAAAAAAAATTAAAAATCCACAAAGACTCCGCATATCTCCCTACCCTTTGCCCCACCCCCCCCCCACAGGTCCACTGAGGGAAATCCAAGAGAAATCACCTCTCTTGACAACTGTCACCCCGCAGCAACACTCAGACCCGACCCGGCATTTCCGTGACCAAGTAGTCCCAGCGGTCTGCGGTCTGGGCCGGTCTCTGCAGTCTCCTACACCTCCCTCCCCAAGGACACAGAGGGAAGCGCTAACCCTGTCCCTTCCTTTCCACCCCTGCCCCCCTCCTCTTCCAGTTGTTGCGCCTCAGAACCCTCGGGAGCATGCAGATGTGGGTCTAACTTACCCAAAGTGACAAAGAGACTGAGCCCCGTGAGACTGAAGGCAGGGCGAGGTAGCCAGGCATCCCTGCGCATTTTCACAGACTGAGATGTAGGCGGATGGGCTGGGGGGGGGGGGGTGAGGGACCAGGGACTACAGGGGAGGAATGGTTAGAGGCTAAAGAAGAAAATGCACAGTTGTACTTCAGACACATACAACATCAAGGAAGCTTTATTTCCATCTCTCTAATATGGCCGACTTGTCTGTGCCTGCTAAAAAGAGGGAGGGGTGTGTAAGGGAGAGAGAGAGAAAGAAAAGGGGGATAGAGTAAATATTATGGTTGGTGGATTTCAAAAAGCAAGTGGGAGGGCATAAAAAAAAAACTCTTTCTGCAAAGAACAAAGTTGCCAGGAATTTTCGTCCTCTGAAACAAGAACTAAAACAAATACTCTCTCCCTTGGAATGATTTTTAGATTTTAAAAACTATTCCAGGAATCCATTTATTTCAAAGCTGCTATAAGGGGAAAGATTTTTTTTTCATCATTTAAAAAACATCCCCCAAAAAGGCAAAAAAAAAAAAAAAAAAGAGGGGGGAGGAATATTTCTTTTTGTGTTATTTTGAAAGGGTTCAGGCAAGTAAATCTGAGAGAATTTCAGGAAGTGATGATTTTCTCATTATTCTAGCATTTCCACAGAAAGCAGGTCACGCAAAGAAAGCTTGCACAGCAAGAATAAGAGATTTTACACTGAGTGGAACATAGACCTTTTGGGGGACCCTGACTCAAGCACACCAACAAGAAAACCATGTTTTACACACTAGAGGAAAAATAAATACAGCTTAGATGTTAGATTGTATTAGTGAATAATTCTTAATCTGAGTCCGTGTGATTAAAAAGGTACTGTGGTTATGCTCTCTAGTGTGTTTATTGGTTAAAGATACACATTGGAGCATTTACAGGTGAAATGATATGATAATTGGAATTGAATCTGCTTTAAAATATTCCGGGAATGGGCTGGGGATTTAGCTCAGTGGTTCAGGTGCCTGCCTAGCAAGCATCAAGGTCCTCAGTTCAATCCCAGGTAACCGTGTAGAAGAATACCAGGTGTGGTGGCTCACGCCTGTCATCCCAGCACTCGGGAGGCAGAAGCAGGAAGATTGCTGAGTTCGAGATTTGCCTGAACTACATAGTGAGCTCAGGGCCAGCCTGAACTACAAAGCAAGACCAAGTCTAAAAATAATAAAATAATAATAATAATATAATAATATTCCAGGAAAAAATAGAAAGAATAAAAGAGGTAGGAGAACTGGGTGTTGTCACAGTAGACA
The DNA here is from genome assembly GCA_004025085.1 of Thryonomys swinderianus. Taxonomy (NCBI): domain Eukaryota; kingdom Metazoa; phylum Chordata; class Mammalia; order Rodentia; family Thryonomyidae; genus Thryonomys; species Thryonomys swinderianus. The sequence continues at coordinate 2,020 of PVIC010040363.1, forward strand.
AATTGATGGTCCGAACCAACTGAGGATGGGTAAAGCATTCATTATCTAGTTTCCTCTTCTCTTTGTGTATGTTCAAAACATTTCTTTTGAAAAAGGAAGGAAGGGCCAGGATTTAGCTCAGTGGCGTGACACCAGCCACCAGTCTCATAAGTGCAAGGTCCTGAGATCGACCCCAGTACCAGAAAAAAAAGAGGGAGATAGTAGGCTTAATGTCCTAAGTGGGAGAACTGAGGCAGGGCGTAGCAGGGCCGTGGCCAAGTAGAATACAGGTCTCCTGCACCCACGTCATGGTCAAGGGCCACCTGTGTGCCAAGTGGTAGCAACACACATTTTTAGGCACCAGCCGGTGCCCAGTACTTGACATATAGCATCTCAATTTAATCTCAATCCTGAGGCAATCTCCTTCCCTTTTCTTTCCTTCTTTCTGCCACTCCTTCTCTGATTGTAAAGAATGAAAAATAGGATCCCAGGACTTAGTTCACCCATTTACACATAGTAGTTAGGGGCCAGGATTTAAACCAAGGCCTGGCTGAAGCAGGGAACGAGCCCTGAAGCTGTTAGAGGCCCAGGGAAGAAAAGCCTCGGAGAGCAGAGGAAGCACCTAGCACCAGCTGGCGGAGGCCATGCTGCAAGGACGGTGCCAAGGAGCAGCACGTGGAGAAACAAGATATGAGTCCCGCGGTACCTGGCACAATCGACCCCCAATAAACAGGGGGCGACCGACTCCACAAGGCTGCCCAGGCTCCCAAAGTGGAGAGGGAATGAGAGAAAGCAGATCGTGTGAAGGGAGTAAAATCTAGCCAGGTTCCCTGGAGAAAGGGCAAAGGGAGCCAGGGCTTAGAAGCAGCTGCCAGGCAGAGGGGTAGCCGGCTAAACGTGCTCTGTGCATCTGCTGAGATCACACACAGACTGTTGGGGGGCCTCTGTCACTGCAGCAGGGTCCAGCTCCTGAGGGGTGGTGAGAAGGAATTTTAGGCCGAAAAAGAAGGGTTAGCGGAGCGGGGGACCACTCCTCCAGTGACACCCTCAGGCCCTGTCTCTACCACCCTCCAACCCCAGGTTCCTCCCACCCTCCGCAGATGTGCCATGAATGCTGGGCTGGCACAAGCAGGGCCCCAGCTCGCTGTTCAGTTCCATCCCACCAAGCTCCAGTCTGCAGCGCGGGCATCCACGCTTCCTGCCTGGAGCGGGCGCAGACACTTTGCAGCCCAGCCCTGCTGCCAGAGATTTTTAGTTTGATGTAGCCGGCCTCCTTCTTTTTCTTAATGTAGGCAAGGGTGCCTGTGAGGCCCAGAAACTAAAGGAAGCAGCTTCTCAAATTCCCTTGACTGCAACACTAAGTCCAGAGGCTTCTATTCTGGAGGTAACTGAGACAAGAAATGACTTCAGTCTGGCACGGTGGTGTCCCAGGCCTGTAATCCCAACATTCGGAGGCTGAAGCACCAGGATCAAGAGTTCAAGGTCAGGGCCGGAGGGTTAGCTCAGTGGTTCCGGCGCCTGCCTTGCAAGCGCAAGGTCCTGAGTTCGATCCCCGGTAACCACATATAACGCTGGGCGTGGAGACTCACACCCACCAACAATCAACACCGCATACCACAATGCCTGACGTGGTGGCTCACGCCTGTCATCTCAGCACTCGGGAGGCAGAGACAGGAGGATTGCTGAGTTCGCGGCGGCTTGCCTGGGCACCATAGTGAGCTCAGGGCCAGCCTGAACTACAAAGCGAGACTCTGTCTCAAGAAGCAAAAAAAAAAAAAAAAAAAAAAAGAGTTCAAGGTCATCTGAGCTACATAGTGAATGAATTCCAAGCTGGCCCGTACTCCAGAGCAAGGCCCTGTCTCCAAGAAATTAAAAGGGTTCCAAAGTTCTTATGCTTCCTTGCAGAACTGGGCTAACAGAAGCTAAGTATTCAGACTTAGAATAGCCATTGTCCAACTGAGCCCTCCAGGACCAAGAGTCAGTTGGAGCCAGAACAGAGTTGGGGGGAACCTGGCAGGTTGAGGCTGGCAGAGAGGTGGGGAGAGCTGCTGCAGAACCCCGCTTGCTACTGGTCCCTTCAGGTGCCCCTTCGCTGCAAAGGAGTAAGCCTTGCCTACGAGCCAATAAAAAGCGCAGGAAGCAGAAACTCAAAGAGGTGTTTTGTAGAATGAGTATCAGTATCAAAGATGGGCTTTTTTAGGAGTGAAGACCTGTGGTTTTGGCGTTTCTACCCGGTTCCATTTCTCACTGCAATTTTATTGGACAATGCTCAAGTACCTAGCCTGCTGAGAGAAGCCATGTGACAACCCAAAAGAAGCAGCAACCCGTTGCCTCTAAAATGCCTTATGAAGGCTACAGAGAGTTTCCTGGTTTACACTGGCTTTAGATCCTAACTCCCAAAAATATAGTCCCTGGGCCAGCAGCTGCAGTATCACCTGAAAACTTGTTAGAAACGCAGTCACACGCCCCACCCCAGGCCCAGAGAATCAGAATCTGCATTTTAACAAGGCCTCCAAAGTGATTTTTTTCTTTTGACAGGGTCTCACTTTGTAGTTCAGGCTGACTCTGAGCTCACTATGTAGCCCAGGCCAACCAGGAACTCACAGTGATCCTCCTGTCTCTGCCTCCCAAGTGCTGGGATTACAGGTGTGAGCCAACCCTGCCCGGCTCCAAAGTGATTCTTGAGTTTATTAAAGTTCGAGAAGCACTGCCTTCCACCAGTGTTTAAAACTCTGCAGGAGACACTGAGAAGCCCGGCGTGGGGGGTTGGAGAGAGAGGAACGTTAAGCAGAAGCAACCTTTGTCTTACATAGCCTTGAGCCGGGGCTACAACTCAGTAATAAAACATTGGCTTCACACGGTAAGTGCCAGCCTCGGCCAATCTGCAGGACACACACAAGCCTGCTCCTGGATTATGAGGTAGGGGTTCATTTTGCTCTTCTCCCCTCCATCCACACACACCCTTCCCTCTCATGTCACTCCAGGACAGATGAGGTTTCTCTAACCCTGCATCACCCTGCATGAATCTGTCTTTGCCTTTGCATTTTCCACTTCTGGGAAGCCTGCCTAGCGAGCTCATGGTTCTCTTCAAAACTCTACTGTAGAGTCACCTGCTCCTGATCCAGTTACCTCTTCTCTCTGTGCTCCTGTGACCTTGGACCCAATCACTTATAGGTCAGTCCCGCAGTCACTTGTTTTACAAACTCAAAATTATTATCTTCCATTATCCACGGAGGATACATTTCCAGCTTCCTAATGGATCCCTGAAATCACAGAGCACACGAACCTTATTTATAATCACTAGGCTGTCACGACAGACTGTCTGACAACCGTGACAGCTACTAAGTGACTGATGGCCAGGTAGTGGATACCACTGGGATCACTCGACAATGAGATAGTATATATCCTGTCTGGGATGAAGCAGGAAAATGCAAGATTTAATCACACTGCTCAATTGAAAACTTATGAATTGCTTATTGCTAGAATTTTCCATTTAATAGTTTCAAACCATAGCTGACTATGGCTAACTTGACCCACAAAAAGCAAAAATATAGGTAAGAAGGAAAAACTGTGTCTATGCAGTGGACAGTAGGCTAGAAACTAGAGACCTAGAAATGAATGAGATACAGCTCCCTTTAGGGACTCACATTCTAGATAATGTGCCAGTAGTGCATTGTGGTGAGTAGAATCCCATCTACTGAGGGAATGATCAATAAAGTACCTCTAGTATTGCTGGAGCCAGAGTGTTGTCACTGTTTATTCATACTCTAAGTTCCTTGAGCAGATGAGAAGGGGCGAGTGTCTACATCACATCCAAGGAAAGGACAAGCATTCTACCATCCAAACCGCAGCCAGCTGGGGCAAGAGGGAACTGACCCCAGGAGCCGGGCGCAGAGGCTCCTTGAACAGACCGCTCCCCTCCACGGTACAGGGAGTCGTCTCAGATGCATCAGAGGCTGCATGAGTCACGGGACCTACGCAGGATCTCTGAACACAGAAGGTCCCTAAAAGAACAAACATGTCTCCCTCGCGAAGTAATCAGGACAACAGGACAACAGAAGATAAAATCTGATTAAGTGTAGAGATAGCTAGGGAAGTTTGAGAACTAGTTCGCTCAGATGGGACTTAAGCAAGGGCTCAGTGGGATGTTGTTTTGGGTAAATAAGAAGGGAGGAGTGTCTCGGGCAAAAAATGAACCAAGAGGAAAGACTCCAAAGCAAGCAAAATAAAGGTCCAGTACACAGGCAGACAGCTCCTGTTACAAAAACAGTGGGAGATACAGAGGGCAACAGGATGGCACCTGAACACAAGCAGCCCGTGAATATATAACAAGAACTCAGACAGGGGCCTTTCAAAGTTCCAGGGCAAGCAAATCCCCATTCCTTTCACCACCTATGAAATGAGAAAAGTCTGCTTTGTGAGAAAACTCTGACTTCCCTCTTTTTTTTTTTTTTTTTTTTTGTGAAGAAGAGATGTGAGAGTTGGGTTTTAGGGAAGTGGTCATGGATTGCCCTCCCCGAAGGAGCCTAGACCACATCTCCAAACCAGCTGATCAGAAGGTCCTGAGAAACTTTCTTTATGCTTAGTAATTCAGTGCCAAGAAGACCACTCAAGTACCTATTAACCACCCAGAAAGAGCAAAGAAAATTGTTTGCGTGCGTGCGTGCGTGCATGTGTGAGTAAATTGCAAAACAAACAGCCAAAGGGCTGGAAGTCTTTCAAGGAAGACTCATCTACTGGTCCCAGTAGACAGGTTGGCCATTTGTAATTCCAATCATCATGTTCAGATCTGCTGGATCCTCTATTATTTAAGGGTGGCCCCACCTCCTCTGCCCTTGGGGCCGCTTTCTCTTAGCAAGGCCTTCCTGCTTCTGGAAACCTTGGACATGGGAACAGCTGGGGTCCTAGGGACCCAAATCCTGCAAATTACAAGTACAACAACTGCCGGCTAAAGAATCTCTGACCAGAGAGTCAGGCTGCCGTCTTTGGCAGACTTTCTGCCCTTCAGAGCTTCACCACTCAGAGCTACCTCCACAAAGTCCTAGCCCAAGCTCTGCCCCTTCTCTCTTTGGACGGATAGAGAGATTTGGGGATTTTGGTTAAAAGGGTTCCTGACTGTAGAAATCAAAATTTTTATGGATGGGAATGAGTCACAGAAGATATTATCATCCACACTGAATGGCACAGACTGCGTGGAATTACATTAGAGATAAGAGTCATTTCTCAATTGGCATGAGCTGAGAAAATGAATCCAGCTGGCACACTCAAGGGAGTTGGAGGGCTCAGGTACTGTGGCTAAACTGTATCCGTTGGCCACATAAGATGCTTCGACTTAAAATTTCTATACTTACAATGGGGCAAAAGTGATATGCATTTGGCAGAAACTGTCCTTTGAGTTTGGAAGGTTGGGTCATTTCCTGGGCTGGTGATGTGTAGTAAGATTCTTTCCCACAATTCTGGGCAGCGGCAGTGAGCTGCGGCTTCCAGTCAGCCCAACAATCGCAAGAATAAACAACCGCTACTGAGCTGTTCAGTTCTGCAGGTGTATTAAATGCACTTTCAGTTTATGGTATTTTCAGAACAGATGTAGCCTCATCCAACCTGAAGAGAATCTGTGTGGGGAAAACAGAGTGAATTTTGAAGAGTAAGAGCTAGAGCCAGGATTTGAACCAAGTCACTTGAAGCTGAAGCCTTGTCCCTACATTGTTCATTTTCCCGTCACTGGATTTCACAGACGATCCTCTCCAGGAGGATACCAGAGGGAAAGCAGGTCTTTTGTATGGTCCCCTGCAAGGCTGTTTTCATTTTAGGCAAACTTAGAACTCTGCAGCTGGGATTTCTACCCTCAGCTTTGATTTCATGCCTACGTATGAGAGGAAAGTTAGTGGGGAAGCAAGGTTGGAAGAGAGAGGTGAGTTTGCTTTTCCTCCTCCTCCCTCCTCCTCATTCCCAATTCCTCAACCAGAACAGAAGCAAGACTTTGAACCAATCAAATTAAAATGAGCATACACCTATACTTCCACATCCAAATGCCTTGTGAGGGCTATGTGGATCAGTCATCAGCCCACACTCCAGCCCTTATTCCACTTACTGTCTTAGACCAGGACAGTGGATGTAAAATCACATTTGTCACCTAATTCTCTACTGGCAAGTGTGGGAAACAAGGGAAAGGAACGTAAGTAGGAACTTTGCATTAGGTTCTAGTCTCCTGTGAGTCGGACGGCACACGGCGAAATAATAACTAAATAGAAGTGTGGCTTAGAGAAGCTGAGCTTGGGCCTGATCCATTCTACTCTGGGTAGCAAAGACTCCAGGCCTCAGCCTGCCACAACTTTTATTCAGCACTTCTAGAGTAACAAAATGTAACAAACACTCAGAGGGCAGGGCAGACACCACAACAGAGTAGTTCTACCCAGAAGCATCACAGAATGTGGAACCACCAAGTCCTTCACCAGAGTTGAAGGTGAGTTGAGTCCAAAGTCCAGGGCAGGCAGGAAGGCCTGGTCAGTTTTGACCTTCCAGTTATTTCTCCCAAACAGGATTATTCCCAATAGGAAAGGCCATCCTCCAATGCATGCAATATTTGAGGAATTGGAAAGGGGCCCCTTGGCCCAGGGAAAACATTACATCATAGCCCAGGAATGAAGCTACTTCCTCTTATGAATACATCAACTATGAGGACTCCTTCCCTCCTTCCCTTTCCCCCTACCATGCTGACATGTGTCCCCAGCATGACCGGGACAGGATATTGCCTCTGGCTTGCATACTGATACATTCCTTATTTAGAGGTAACAGGTGTCCTAAAGCCAACTAAAAGCAAAACCGTAACATTCAGAGGCTCTTCTCCATGGCTACACAAATCAATTGATAAAAGAGAGAATTCATGGGCCAGAGATTTAGCTCAGTGGTTCTGGCGCCTGCCTCACAAGCACAAGATCCTGAGTTCGATCCTCCGGTAACCACAGACAATGCTGGGCGTAAAGACTCTCGCCCACAAGCCATCGATACCACATACCACAGTGCCGGGCGTGGTGGTTCACGCTTGTAATCCCAGCATTTGGGAGGCAGAGACAGGAGGATTGCTGAGTTCGAGGTTTGCCTGGGCTACATAGTGAGCTCAGGGCCAGCCTGAACTACAAAGTGAGACCCTGTCTCAAAAAAAAAAAGAAAAAGAGAGAGAATTCATGCCGGGTGTGGTGCCTCACTCCTGAAATCCCAGCACTCAGGAGGCAGAGGCAGGAGGACTGCTGAGTTCAAGGCTAGCATGAGCTACATAGTGATATCAGGGCCAGCCTGAACTACAAAGTGAGACCCTGTCTCAAAAAAAAAACAAAAAAGAAAAAGAAAGAAAAAAAGAGAATTCATCAATCAAAGTCACATTACGGGAGGATCATGATGTTTGTAGAGCTTGACAGTCATTCAAAAATGAGCCTGAGACTAGATCAGAAATCAGAGACCCAGCAAAAAATCTCCTCTATCTGGGCCCTGAATGGCAAAGTGGGAAGAAAAGGACGTAGAGAATGAGAAAGAGCTGTGGCCATTAAGGAAAGGAGACGCCAGCTGAATCCAGGCCAACCCCCAGAAGCTAGAAAGCAGAGCTCGGAACCAAAGGATCTTTAAGATGAACCTTATCAAGTCTTAACGATAGTAACCAAAACGTATAGGAAAGTCACATTTCAGACCAAAGGTTAAATCAGTGGATGTCCACTTTGGCAACTTATGAACCTCACCTTTTTAAAAAATTGAGTTCATTAGTACATTTTAGGAATACTTCTCGATCACATCCATCATAAGAATTTGCACCTGGAGCTGCACACTGCAAACTCCCTGCCCCACAGACAGGGGATACAAATGGACAGTTTCCATACTAAAAACAAACCACATTTATTTAGAGATAACTTATCCAAAGAATCCTTTGGCTTGGTACACTTCGAGGCCCCTCTCCAAGGGGCTGAGGCCATGTGGCCCCTTTGCTCATTTGGTCTGGTCTCCACGGCTGCCCAGTCTTCCCGCCAGGCTCCAAACCCTCCATCTTCCGTCGTTTGGCTGACGCGAAGCACAGCTGGGAGGTAGGCATCTGAAGTAACCACGCAGAGGCTCAGGACGCACGCAAGACGGAGTCCCTGCCCCCGTGAGAAAGAGAGAACTCTTCTTCCTTCTCAAAGATTCTGGTCCGTTTTGAGAATCTCCAAACTTGTCTCTTTTCCAAGTAGGTTATTGGGATCTGACCTCAGAGAGGACTGAACCGGGTTCTGTAAGGAAAGAGAACAAAGATACAACCTATTCTTTTTTTTTTTTTTTTTTTTTTTTTTTTTTTTTGCTTTTTTTTGGAGACAGGGTCTCGCTTTGTAGTTCAGGCTGGCCCTGAGCTCATTATGGTGCCCAGGCAAGCCGCCGTGAACTCAGCAATCCTCCTGTCTCTGCCTCCCGAGTGCTGGGATTACAGGCGTGAGCCACCACGCCCGGCATTGTGGTATGCGGTGTTGATTGTTGGTGGGCGTGTCTCCACGCCCAGCATTATATGTGGTTACTGGGGATTGAACTCTGGTCCTTGCGCTTGTGAGGCAGGCGTCGGAACCACTGAGCTAACCCTCCGGCCCAATACGACCTATTCTTATAAGAAGCGTAAGGCAGAAGATGTGGCTCCCTGGTACAGCACTTGCCTCGCATGTGCAAGGCTCTGGATTCAACCCCCAGCACCAAAAAAAGAATTTCAACAGCAATATCAGCTACCACTCTTTTCTTGTGCCTGGCTCAATACTGAATTTCCCATGAATTTACGTCTGCCTCTAAGGAAGATAAGTGTTATTATTCCCACTCTAAGGACAAGGAAGCAGAGGCTGAGAGAGGCTGAATTACCTGCCTCTAAGTTAGTACCTAGGTCACCGAGTCAGAATGTGAACCCAAGTCCAATCCAAAGCCTGTAATCCCAACCACTGTGGCACAGCCCAAGAAAGGGGAATCAGCCTAGTGCTGTCCCTTGGCTTCTGTAGAACACTGGCTCCAGGCACCCTGTAACATACTAATACCCATGGATACTCAAGTCCCTTCTATAAAATGGTAGAGTAGTTGCCCATAACCAGCACACATTCTCCTGTATACTTTAAATCATCTCCAGATTACTGATAATACCTCATACCGCATGAATCCTATGCAAATAGGCATTATGCTGTATTGCCTAGGGAATAATAGCAGGAATAATAATAGGGGAAAATATCTGTACATGTTCTTGTGGAGGCAATATTTTTCCAAATATCTTAAGTTTCTGATTGGTTAATTCCACAGACATAGAATATGGCTGTGGATATAATAGCCAAGTATTCATTTAAGTAAATGGAATAGTCAGTAACAGTTACAACAAAAATCAAAGCTTCCTTCTCCTCACCCCTCCAACCATCAGAGATCACCTCTGTCACTGAGGTCTCAAGTAAGTGGCCTGCGGGCCAGGATTTGCCCACAGCCTATTTAACCTGGCACATAGTGTTTAACAACCAAAAAACAACCGACCCACCCTGAGTTTGTGGCCCAGGCTGGATCTGTTTCAAAGGGACAGAGGCACTGTTCCATCACAAGCACCTGGCACTGTGGGGAAGGGCGCCGTGGAGGGCACTATCACTCCTATGCTACCTCCCACTCTGCTGGCACATCCAGCAACAGCCTCATTGGCTGCTCTGCGAGGATCAGGATGAGGCCGACAGTTCGCTAGAGCACTGTGTGGCGACAAGGGGGAAAGGATGTAGGGGAGAATGACTGTATTCAGCAACTTGAGAGCAGGACTAATGGTTCTCTTGGCAGAACGAGGCCAGACTTCTGATTGTACACCGCCCTGGCAGACTTTTCCTGCTGCAGTCAGCTGGGAGTCATGTGTCCTCTGTGCTAGTGGCAGGAAAAAACGCAGCCCGTCATTCTACAAGATAGCGGCCCGCCGTCCTGGACCCAGCAGAACACTGCGCTGGGCGCTTCCAAGGAGTCCACAAAGGGCATTGAACTATTGCCAACCGACTCCTTTGGTCCCTGCCCCTACTCACTGTGTGGCCGGGTTCCTTTTCCTGGTGCTATACTTCCCCGGCAAAGCACAGAAGTGTGAGCTGTAAGAGTTGGGGGTCAAGGGCCAGAGACAGCTCAGTGGTTCCAGCGCCTGCCTCGCAAGCTCAAGGTCCTGAGTTCGATCCCCGGTGACCGCATACAATGCTGGGCGTGGAGACTCACGCCCACCAGCAATCAATACCACATACCACAGTGCCTGGCGTGGTGGCTCATGCCTGTAATACCAACACTTGGAGGCAGAGGCAGGAGGATTGCTGCGTTCAAGGCTTGCCTGGTCTACTTAGTGAGCTCAGGGCCAGCCTGAACTACAAAGCGAGACCCTGTCTCAAAAAAAAAAAAAGAGTGGGGGTCAGACTCCATGCTATTCTGCCTGCATGGCGTTTAGATCTTATAAGAACATTAATAAGACACAGAATGAATTACTGACCTCTTAATAGAACAAAAATACAACTCCTTGCAGTGTAAGACTTGTCCAAGGATTCTGATGCGTTCTCCTAGGCTTGTGCTAATAAGCCCATTCTTTATCTTCTTTTTCTAGTAATGACTTTAATCCACATGAGAGGTCGTGAAGGTGAGTTTCACGAGACGCTTCTACCCAGCAAAGCTTAGTTTCTCCCAGATTTTCTACTACTGAGGAAAACCTCGGCCTGCAGCAGAGAGCCTTGGTGGATGAACATCAAGCTCTCCCGGCTCCTTCTCCCACCTCACGTAGACACAGCTGGAGCCCAGAATTATCCTTACCATGATCATGTAGGTGCTGTCTGGTTTTCCATTTGGTTCTTCTTCCATTGTCTCCCATGTAATTATTGAGGAGTAAACATGTTTCTAGAGGAGGGAAATGCGGTATAAAGTTCCTAAAAATTAAGCAGATCTCATACACCAACAAAAGCCTTTCTACTCCTACTCACAGACATCAGCCACCAACAGCAGTAAGTTCAAAGGGTTACTGAGTGCTAGAAAATCACCATTAAAGTGGTAATTCAGTCTTCCGTCTTCCTGACACCAACTCCGCCGCAAAGATCACCGGCATGAGAATCAAAAGTATCTTGGTTTCCACAGACATCGAGTTAGCATCAGCGAACCCTTATCCTGCGGAATTACTTGTACGCTGTGGACATTTCACTCTAATTAGAAGCATGGCATGATGACATTAATTAGCAGCTCAGTACCACCTCTGGGAGATTTGTAGGGCGGGGACAACCCTCACTGACTCTCACATCTGTGAGGCTGGTGGGCCTTTGTGATTCACAGTCCTGTCACTCTTCAGGAAAGCGGCAGCATCCGATGACAAATCGGGGGGCTTCTAAAGGAACCTGCACAACGTTGGGGGTGGGAATCTGACTTGGGACAAAAACAGTTCAAAAGATGGAAAGGTAGCTTTTCAAAAGGGAGTTTTTAAAAGTTAAAAAGAGAAGAGATGGAGAGGAAGGGAAATTACTATATTCCCCAATCCCCTTTTATAACTCCCCTATACACAAATATGTTGGGAGAAGTCCTTAGTCAACTCTTCCTGCAAGTCCCTGAGAGCATCATCTTGACCATTAACTCAACCCCCAACGCTTTGCTGTTCTCCCTTGTGTTTACCCGGTGCCTCACGGGCACTCGCCTATCATCATTTCACTTGAGACGATACCGTATGGAGAGGGACACAAGGCAGACACTTTCAGCCTTATCATCATCTTGCTGATGAGGCTCAAGGACGTGGCAGAGCTTTCCGAGTCCCAAGTCTGGTTCTTTTTCCCAGCCCACGACCGGGGACTGTTGCCCAGGACTGGTCTGGCTCAGCACCCCTACCCCACCACATTCACTGGGCCCTTATTGCAATGCTAAAGCCTCCCCGAATCCTCGGCTCCAGGCGTTGGCCAAGGATAAGCCCTGGACCCCAGGACAGCAAGGAGGGTACCACCCCACATCTACCCGGTGTTCTCAGGACAGGCAGCAAAAGGCAGGACTCTCTTACCTCTAGATCAGTCTGCTTTGCATCTTCCAGACTTTTCACCAAGGCTTTAGAATTTCCTGAACTGCAATGCATGAAAAGCGCATGGAATTAACCATCTGGCCGCATTTATTTAAATGTGTCTCCATGGGACCCACGTGTCTTTGTGGAGAGTCCCCTGAGGAGAAACTATTTCACTTCTACTGGAGAGCAAGAAGGTACTAAGGTGAAAAACAACTTCTGTTATGCTAATAATTTTATCTCCGTAGTAAAAGGTATAATTTTAAGTGAATGAATAGAGAGCAGACATAGGATTCAATTTTATCATCCTTTTGACGTTTCTGAGAACCAGGAAAATGAACTGAACCAACAGGGGGCAGCACACACTCCGCTAGACTCTACTTTCAAGGGCTCCTGGCCTTTCGTAGGCAGGGCCAAACCCGGGAACATCACCCAATGAGCTCCAGCCCCTCCTGTGGGGCCCTTTGCCTTTGACTTGACCATTTGCCTTCTACATTTGGCACTAAATGTACTTTCTTTTCTTTTTTTCTTTTCTATTTTTTTCTGTCTTGGCCCCTAAGGCAGAGATTTTAAAAAGAGAAAAAGAAGGAAAGGAGAAAGGGAAGAAAATCAGCCAGCAATAAATTTTTTTTTTAGTACTAGAGATTGAACCCAGGCCCTTCATGCTGAGTTACATCCCAGAACTTCTTATTCTTTAACTTTTAATGGGATCTGGTTAAATTGCCTAGGATGGGCTCAAACTTATAATCCTCCTGCCTCAGCCTTCTAAGATATAGGATTATAAGTATGTACTGCCATGCCTAGCAGAAACTATATATATATATATTTTTTTTTAATGGCACCAGATCACTTCCAAGGTAGGAGCATTACCACTTGAGCTAAATCCCTGGCCCCAGAAACTATATATTTTTGTTTCAAAATAGAAATATCAGATTTTCTGATTATAAAGTTGTATACCCTCATTGAAAAAATAATCAAATAATACAGAAATATAGAAAGCTGGAAGTTGAAGTGCCCAATAAGCCCTTTACCCCTACAGGATCTGCCTTCTTTATCTTAACTATAATACCACTATAATAATTCAGAATTGTCTGATCAAAGCTTTCTCAATTCAGACTTAGAAAACTCACACAAAATGTGTTTGGCATTTATGTTCCTAAAGTAAGCATTGCATGACTTTTTTTTAAACAAGGTCTCACTTTGTAATTCAGGCTGGCCCTGAGCTCACTATGTAGCCCAGGCTAACCTCGAACTCACAGCAATCCTCCTGCCTCTGCCTTCCGAGTACTGGGATTATGGGCATGAGCCACCATGCCTCCCATTGTAGTGTGTGGTTACCAAATTGAACTTGGGACCTTGTACTTGCAAGGCAGACACTGGAACCACTGAGCTAAATCCTCAGCCCATGACTGTCTTTTTATAAAAATGAGATCATACTAGCTGGAGATTTAGCTCAAGTGGTACCACACCTACCTTGGAAGCACAAGGGCCTGCGTTTGATCCCCAGTACCAAAAAAATAATAATGAGATCGTACTATATATTCCATTTCACTATAAATTCCATGCCTTTCTGCAAAGGCTTGTCTTGTATCTCATTGAATGAAATATTTATTCACTGAATCAAGTCTTTCTGACAGACATTGATAATGATTCTACTTTCTGATCATAGGTAAACATATTTATGTACAAATCTCAGCACAGCAGTCTGATTATTTCTTTAAACTACTGGACATAGAAAGCCCACCCGTCATTGTGAAGGAGACAGAGGCCCGGAAGAGAGGAAGTAAGGTGATAAAGAAACCCACAGGGTCTGGCTCTGGTTCTGTGCCCTCAGCGTGTTCAAAGCAAAGACCTTCACAGAGACCCACCAAGTTCAAGTCAAATCAGGGAGACCTGGGGACCGGAACTGCCAACCTAGCAGCCCTCAGTGCTCTCCGCAGAATCCACGTTCCCCTGGGAGAGGTCACCCCGAGCTCGTGTTGCAGGACTGACTCCGCGGGAGCTCAGTGGTGGAGTACTCGCCCAGCACGTGTGAGGCTCATGTGTGACCCGCAGTACCAAAAACGTCAGCACTGCTTAGTTCCACAGGGCACTTTCTTGTTAATATGACTTCAGAAAAGAAAAGAAAAAAGCCCATCCGCTTGCTCTCCAGACATATTTCATCAATCACTGGGTAAGCCAAGGGACCTGTGGATACCCAGAGAAACGCTAGCCTCTATTGCAGAGCATCTGGGCGTGGCTGAGACCCTGGGAGAACCACTGATGAAATCCAGCCTTTAAAACACTTTTCAACGATAATTCACTTGGAACCACGCCCATTTAAAATGCTCCTCAGAACCAGAATCTAGTCCTTTAACTAAAACCACTGCCCACTCTCAGTGTCTGAACTTTACTTGTAGCTAATTTAAAAATCAGTCCTCTCGGGCTGTGAATGGTACTATTATCATTCTCGCACAAGGTTTATGTTTTGTTTTTTTTTTTTTGAGACAGGGTCTCGCTTTGTAGTTCAGGCTGGCCCTGAGCTCACTATGGTGCCCAGGCAAGCTGCCGCGAACTCAGCAATCCTCCTGTCTCTGCCTCCCGAGTGCTGGGATGACAGGCATGAGCCACCACGTCCGGCATTGTAGGATGCGGTGTTGATTGTTGGTGGGCGTGTCTCCACGCCCAGCATTATATGTGGTTACTGGGGATCGAACTC
>PVIC010040364.1:0-16714 GCA_004025085.1 Thryonomys swinderianus
TTTTTTTTTTTTTTTTAGACAAGGTCTCACTTTGCAGTTCAGGCTGCCCCTGAGCTCACTATGTAGCCCAGGCAAGCCTCAAACTCAGCAATCCTCTTGCCTCTGCCTTCAGCTATATATTTTATGTGACTTTTCTAACACTTATATTGGCTTCTTTTTCAAGGTACCTCTGCTTTTGTTCTTTCATTCCTAATTTCCCTTAATTATTTATATATATATATATATATATATATATATATATATATATATATATTCTCTTATCTTTTAAAATGATCATTCTATTAATTTCATGATCAGGCATTTTGTTTATTTTACTTTATTTGTGCTAATTCTTGGTGATTTTATTATTCAACTATAGAAAAGTAGGAGTGGTAGCGGATAAAAGCCAGAACTCTAGAGTCAGATTAAGCAAGTCCAAATACACCTGTACCATTTGGTAGTAGTCATGTTACTTTGTGTCATTTGTGTTACTTCTCAATCTCTATTTTAATTTTGATAATAGAAATAAGGATGAAATCTTTTTATTCAGGTCTCAAAAATACTGTAATTGATAATAATTGTTCAAATATTGTGATTCATTATTAGTAGTAGCATTTTTACCCTATGTCCTCAGAGTTTTCCTTCACATGTGGAACACTTAAAACATTCTACCTAAGGTCAAAATGTTAATTTGTGTCAATAATCCTGGTATGTGATCCTATACATTAAGTTCAAATAGAAAGACAGCAAAGCATATCACTAAGAACCCCTGAAGGTTAATAGTATTAAAAAGCACAAAGAATAAAATATTAAAGCTATAGCTTTAATGTATAAATTATTTAAATTATATTTAATTTTTAAATTCAATTTATAAAACTTAACATCTTTAAATTTAAATTACAATAATTTAAAATATTATATGATTTGAAACTTTAAAAACAATTTTGAGAACCACTTTTAGATAAATATTTATGACTGATTACAAGGACTTAGTTACTTCACAGAGAGAATGTAGTGGTTCTATGAACTGGTTTTTATTTTTTATTTATCTATTATAAAAATAAGGTCCATTCTGTTTGATCTTAACCAACTGGATCTGAGTCTGTGAATTGGATCAGTTTACCAAGCTCCTTTCTCCTTCTGTACCTGCCACTCTTGCAGGTTCAGCTGGCAGCTGCACCCTTGTTCATTGCCTTGTGTAGCCCCCGAAACATTTTCCCTGCCGCAGGAGACACAGTCAACTGGCTTCCACTGCTGTGATGTCTCATGGCCTCGCTTGTTCCTGAAGGACAGGCAGCACCTAGTGATCTTGGGGAGTCAGCATCAGGGCTTGAAGGAGAAGCATGTATCACAGTTCATGGGGAGTCGGCTCCCTGGCATAGCTTTGCAGGAAATTTTTCCATTTTGATACTGTAGATATCTTAACTCTCTGCTTGTGTGGTGAGATGCCACAGCAGGGTTTCTGTGCTTGCACCCATCAATGAACCATTTTCACAGTAAGAACAAAAACAAGAAGAAACATAAACCAGAGTCCAGGGGTTGATTGTTTATGTGAGTTATCATGCTTTGTTCTCATAGATATATTGAAAAGGAAATATATTGAATTGAAACAAGCCCACAAAAATGGTTTCTGCTAAATTATCAAGATAACTGATGTAAAAATTTGTAAAAGTAACTTCATTTCATATCATTATAGAATGTTGGTAATTATTTGGTTTAACCCTCCACTCAAATCACGTCCACGGTAACTACAACCTCATCCACCTTCTAGCCTCATTCCAGCCCCCACTTCTTTGAACTGCAGAAAGCATATGTAGTCCTAAGATAATTATTAAATATCTTATTCTTGGATGCAAGCAGCTGGGAGAATAATACAGGACTGGCCTTTGACCTTATAGGGTTTGGATTTAGTACCTTGGTTGTATCGAGCCTCTTGTTCGGTGTAGCATTACTAATTCCTTTCTATATCCTTTTCTCTAAAAAAAAGAAAAACGTATTTGAATCCCCAGGTGCAACATTTAAAACAAGAAATGTGATATATACACACTCCTCCATCTGTGATATGACTAATGCAAAATACAGTGGCATTATTAATCAGCCCACCTTTGCAACTTTATTAGCATTGAAAGCAGGCCTCATGTGCTGCTGAGTACTTAATAAAAATTTATGAAAGACTCTGAGTACTCCAGCCTTTCTAATGTGGCCTCTGGTTTAAATTCTTGCATTAACTTCTCATGTGTGAATCCAATCATAGCTTAGACATGGTTACAACCAATGCTGAGGGAATAAATAATAAACCATATGTGACTTGGATATTTTCTTTTTAAAAAGAAATTAAACATCTTATAAAATGCAAGTAAGATATTTACATTGAAATAAGTCTTTCACCACCTCAAAGTGAGGTTTCAAATTTAACTAGTTAATATTTTTGAGTAAAATTGCTGAAGATATTCTTGCATTAGTATGTGATTCATGACTGGTTTTTGTCTACTGCCTGTTGCCTGCACACTGTTGCACTAGACTAAGGTGATTAGGCAAAAGAATTTTATAAAAATATGGTCATCTTCTCAGTTAGGACCTGAGTTTTAGGAAGTGCTATGTCCATAGAATTTTTTAAATCTTTAATATTTCAATATTATCTAATATATAATATTCTCTTATTATGTGTGTCTCAAATACTAATCCTCAAAGAAGACTGAGATTCCCAGTATAAACTATTTGAAAATATTTTATATGACTGTAAATTGCTATTGAAGACAAGTATAAAAGAATCTTTGCTATTGTAACATGGCTCTCCTGTTGGTTGGTCTCATCTAAAGGCTTTCTGTATTTTCCATATAGACACATTATTTATGTTTAATTTAATTTAATTTCCCAAACAAGAGTATTTTTGGCTAGTGAGCCTTAGCTTTTCCAGACAATAACTTTTATGCATGTAGCTCTGTAGAGTTGTTAGACTGAATACATATTCTCTTCTACGAATCATTTACAATATTGGCAAAACCAGAAACCAGCCAGGTTTCCAACCAGTTCACAAACCAGAACTAGATATCTTTTAGTCAGTAAAATTGATGTGTTCTTACATTGAGTAATGGAACTAACTCTAACAAGGCATATTAATCTGTACTGTATCTATCAAAGCTGTGATCACCAGTAACTATTAAAATGTTCTCTGAAATAGTCTGGACAAACCGAAGTCCATTCCCACAGTGCTGGTGGACATGATTCTAGCTGAAGTGACACTTACAAGTTCAGAGTGCTAAGAAACAGGAACTAAAGGGCCTCTGAGTTGCAGAGCACACATCTCCTTTGAAAGTTAGCATCTGAGACATAATTAAGCATTGGAAATAGACATGTGAGGAATTCTAATCCCAATAGCATAGCCGGGATTCTGGCCAACAGTGAAGCCACACCTGTTAGACATTAACAATTAAAATGGCCATTTTTAAAAAATGATTTATCAAGAAGACAAAGTGTTTATAGTTCTTTTGAGTTATGAAAAGGATGTTAGTAACAAGAAATTGTTTTAACATTTCTTTTAAAATTATTGAACTGCTTTTGTTTCCCACATTGAAACTTGATTATTATGAACAAAGGTGTGCCAAAGAATTTATCCTGCTTACGACTTTATATATACTCCCTGTTCTCTCAGGGTAATATTTTAAATTAGCTTGTGTTACCTCACTTGAAAAATATCACCTTTATTTCAGACATAATATGAAACAGCTCTTGTTGTTGTACCTTGCTTTGCCCTAACACAGCTCTCTTAAATTCACTTTCTATTTGCAATGGTTACTTATCACATTCCAGACTGACTCATATATAGAAGAACAATAGATATAATTTATGATAAACTTGGATCATCAATACTGGTGTTGATAATAGTCTGGGGTTCCAATGACCAGGAAGCAAACAAAGGAGAATATTTTTCCTACCAGCTTATGTCAAGGATCCAACCTCACATAAATGGTAGGAAGAGTCTCTTCACAGAGTAACGGAAAGTTCACATTTCTCATTATTTCTGCAAGTCACTTTAAAAGCCATGGGAGTGGGGTGGGGGAGTGAGATTTTAGCTCAGTGGTTCTGGCACCTGCCTAGCAAGCACAAGGCCCCTGGTTCAATCCTGGTAACCACATACAACAATACTGGGCAGGGTGACTCACACCCACCAGCAATCAGTACCACATACCACAGTGCTGGGTGTGGTGGGTCACGCCTGTAATACTAGCACTCTGGAGGCAGAGGCAGGAGGATTGCTGAGTTTGAGGCTTGCCTGGGCTACATAGTGAGCTCAGGGCCAGCCTGAACTACAAAGTGAGACCCTGTCAAAAAACAACGACAACAAAAAGTTGTGTGGTCATCACTTCCTTTTGCCATTGGCAAGACTGAAGTGCAAGGAGATGAAGTGACTGATGCCAGGTCTCTCAGCTGGTTAGACAAACTGAGCTGAACCTCTTCCAACCTAACCTGTATGTTTGTTCTTAGACTCTCTGTCACTCACTTGATCCCTAGGGCAGGTTTGATCCAGTGGGGATCCACAGTAGCCAGTTGTTATCTGCAGCTTGGAAGCTGGGTGATCTCATACTCTACCCACCAGCTCTCAGTGCTTTTCTCATGGATCCCCGCCCATAACCCCCAGGTGAGGTTCCACTGGTGTGAGCCCCTGTCCACCCCTCTGGGAAATGCTCATTGTCTCTGAGATCTGGTAAAACTATGTAAGACTTACCTCTTCCTCTGACCCTCCTAGCTCAGCTTCACATGATAGTAAGTGCATTCAAATGTTCGGTGAGCTGCATAAGAAGATGCAGGGAGTTGTTTCTTCTGTCCCCTTGGGAGGCTATAATAGCAACTCACTTCTTAGCCCTAACTATACAGCTCTGGTTTCCCCTTTTCTTATTCTGTTAAAGTCCCTTTTTAATTGGACTTTCAACAGATTTATTTGCTTCCTTCTATTGGTTCAGCTAAAGTGTGAATCAGCCACTTTTAAAATTTGGGAAGAAATGGATATGTCATAAAACTATAATTATAAATTTTGTGGCCTTTCCTTTAAATCTCCTTGGGTGTAGGGTTCTTAGAACAAATATCATTAAGAATATTAAATATAAATTTTAAAATTTGTTATAGTTTCAAGACAATTCTTCATCCAACTATTTCAGCTTGTATTAATATTTATTTTTTATTGTGCCAAAGCACTCTTTTCTCAGCTTAGCAGCCTAATTACTTGAAAAAAATCATAAAACTAGTCAAAGCTCAAATATATTCAGGTTAAAACATATGTGTCTCCTGCCTGCTTAAACACCCATAATAGCTATGATGATAGACAGCATTTAGACAGGACTGCACAAATCAGAGGAAAAATGTGTGCTCTTAGCAAATCATTGTAAAAAAAAAGTCATGTCTCAAAACAAAACAAAACAAAACAAAACTGCATTTTAAGCTTCATCAACTATCTTGTATTTAACAAAAAAAAAATTTGCTTCATATCTAAGCAAAAATGTACAGCCATTTTCCAAAGTGAAGAGAAAAACAAATTGCAAAAGTAAAAGTACAAATTAATTTACAATGAGGTCCCAACACACACACACACACACACCCTCCAGTACTCCAAGCTGGGGTGAGACCTGTTTCCAACCACACACAGCAAATTCCCTGAGCAGTCCGCTTGCATTACCTGCTTTCCTTTGGAAACCGGCAGACATCCTGGATCCAGCTTGCTTTCTGTTTTATGCGTTTTAAGTATGGCCGACCTCAAAAAGGGGCCAGGGAAAGTGGGAAACTCCTCAGCTTGAACTGAAAGAGGCAAGATGAAAATAAAGCTTTTCTCCACAAGATCAAGGAAATTGAAAGATCTGTTTACATAACTGGGTTCAAACTCTGCTTTTTTCTCAAGTTCACCCTCTGCATGTGCCTTTCATTGTGGGTCCCCAGCCTCACACAGGAGGGAGACCACAGGCTGGGTGTGATGTGGGGCCTTTGACATAAAGGAGACAGATCACCTGGTCACAATGACTTCTTGCTGGAGAATCACAGCATAGCCCTTTATATAAGTTCATGGTTTGACAAGATTTATATGGCAGCACATATTTCAACCATATGTGCAGGGGAGTCAATGCTTTGACTGGAGAAAGCGGGGTGGTCAAGAGGCATGTTACAGGGTCTGTAGTGAAATAACTTATCTGTCAAGTGGACCCCATCATCAGTAAACAAGAGTCGTTGGTATTTCTGTTGTTGATGTCAACCCAGGAAATGATGAGCAAGGAGGATTAAAAATAATAATAATGAGGAAAAAGTTATAGAGTGGATAGTAGGCATGAGCCAGGTACTGTGTATACATTTGCCATTTCATCCCATCACTATCCTAAATAAAAAATTCATAGTTGCCCTGTGTTATCAAAGAGGAAATTAGGGCTCAGTTAGGCAACCTGCCCTAATTCACTCCTAAAACACAGCCAGGCAGATAACCAACATTCAAATATTTGTAGGAAGAAAAACAATAGGAGAGAGGGATAAATCTGATAAGATCCATGTTATCTTCCAAAGAATGAAATTCTAACCTAGAACAATAACAGTAGGATCAGAGAGAAGAGGTTCATAAGAAATTTGAAGAACTAGCATTAGAACATTAATAAATATACATTCTCCATTTCCTTTGTGCTAGACACTGTATTACTTTGACATCTGTTACATAAGGATAACTAATGGATTTTCACTTGTTACTGATTTTCAACACTTACTTTTTATATGAACCCCATTTTACAGATGAAGTCAGTGGCTTAGGCGAAATTTACTGCAGACAGAGCCTCAGAGGAGCTTTCCTATGCATGGGAATGACTGAGGAAGGGAGATGGAGAGAATTCTACCAGAATTCTGCATCATAACTAAAAGCACAGGATGAACTTGATGCAAGAGAGTTAAGGCCTAACTCCCCTGCTGAAACGTGAGTTCATGTTCTCTAAAAATTGAAGAATGAATTTTAGGAATGATGGAGGTTTGAGTAGGAAAATTTTATTGAGAGAGAAAGCTTCTCCTAAGAGAGACAGAAGGGGAACCCAGGAAGTGGATAACCCAGAGTCACTTTTCCCAGGGGAATTTTATGGACCAAAATCACGAGGTGGGGTGGGTTCAAAATAGGGTGCTACCAATAAGATTCAAGAAGGTGGATGGGCTACAATTAACCAGTGAGTACAGTGGGGGCTTCCAATAAGATATGAAAGAAATGGGCAAACCATAGTTAACCAACAAGTATAACTGTTCAGGTAATATTGGTTAAATGGAGATCCAATGAGAAATCAAGTTGCAGAGGGTCTTCCTTGTCTGGAGACTCCTCTAGGTGGTCCAAAGTCCTGGCCCGCTGTCTGGGGAATTTGAAACTACTGCATTCCAAGAGAGGGGTCAGATCTGGATCCTGACCTTCCATCCTGGGAGAATGAGGCCTGCGGGTCACTGCTATCCAGAAGTATAGTTTCTCATTGATAGTGTTGACCTTTGGAAGGACGTGACGTCCTTTTTGCAAGTCTTTCAAGGGCTGGCCCCCTATCAATTTGGCTTTTCTACCTATAATAAACTGATCTAAGGTACAGGGCTGGATATTTATACCCCATATTACTCATTCAGTGGCTTCAGGCAAGGTTGAAATTCAGGCCATTCTTTGAAAGTCATAGTGCTATACCCTATTAGCAGCCAATACACATTGTCATCAGCGCCAGCCTGGAATAGGGGAACTCGGTGAAGCATTGAGAGGCACCACTATTGTAATGTGCTCAAAGTCCAAGACCTGGTAGCAATGCCCTAGGGCTTGGTAAGTTTGATGCTGCCCTCCTGACCTTGTCCCTATTTAGCGTCAGAATTATTTCCGACATTCCCTGCTCATGGTTTGAGTGGGATGAGATGCCAGGTGATAGATTTAATCAGAGAGACCCAGAGGCCATTCTCCCAGTAAAAATGTACCATAGGGAGGGAGCCGGCATTTTCTCCCTACTGTCTAGCCTAATCATATTAATCCTGTTAGGAAAAACAAGAACCTTCACAATGCCTATAGAGTAACTTTGTTATTAGAAGGGTTCCGAAGGTCACCCAAATCTATCCAGCCCGTTGACCACCCCATCCAGGAAGACACGGGCATCATTTCATGCCTGCCACACTGAACACTCATCAGTCCTTGAACATGGTCTGCCCTTCCTGAACTGTCCCCTGTGAGTCTGAAGCCCTGTCTCAGAACCACTTCCTCCCACACTCACTTCCTCTCTGCTACTGGACAGTCCCTCTAGATTCTCCAGTGCTGACTCTTCTCCCACCGGAGCTTGCCTTGCTTTCCTCAGAATTACGGACTGTGCTACGTCCATGCTGCAGTCTGCCTTCCTCTACAACTACACATTTTCTCACTAGATGGTCAGATTCCTGAAAGCAGCAAAAGAATTAGGACTTTTAGTTGTAAAAAGCCAGAAACTCAACTCAAATGAGTTTGAACTAAAAATACATTCTGTCAGTTCCCGGAACAGGGAAGTCTAAGAAAAAAGGCTGGTTTCAGAAAAGGCTGAATTCAAAAATTCACATGATATCAGATTTTGCTGTCTGATTTTGGTTCTGTCCATGTATCAGCAAATGGGGCCACACCAGATTCAGATTTAACTGTTTTCACACATTGAGTTAACAGTGAAACAAACATACTCTCTCTTCAGCAACCACATGAGTCTTCATAAGTAGTTATTCCAAATAGGACAGCAAAAACCCTTCCCTCAGAGGCCTTCTTCATTCACAGAAGGGCCCTCTTGGTCTTTCATCCTGAAATGTCCACCTCTGGACCCGCCCTTGGGTTGGCCTAAGTCATGTGTCCACCTACATGAAATAATGAAACTGACCTGAATGCTATGGCTGGATTAGTACATGGAAGAGATTCTACTTACAGGCAAGCAAAATCTGGAGCTACCTACAACCTTATCAGTGCTGTTAGCTCTGAAAGAGGACAGAGTTTGAGAAATCATGAAGAATAGAGGAAAAGGATGAACAGGTTCAGAGTGGGCGAGGAGACAATGTGGACGGACCCTGGAGAGCTTGGTGCCCAGGACACTTGAGGGAATCAGAGAGTTAAGCCTGAAATCTGTGGATCACTGCCCTTGAGAAGTTCTTGTTTCACAGAAAAGCCATAAAATGCTCAGTCATATTTTTAAAAAAATATTATTTGCCAGGCTTCAAAATGAAGAACGTTATAACACTTTATTAATGTGGGAAGAAAAGTCAGAGGGTCTTTGTCTTTAGTTTACTGTTAAACTACATTGTCTTTAATCTTTTAGGAAACAATGGAAAGTACTAGAGCTCAAAGGGCCTGTTTCCCTCTTGATAAGCTTTGCTTAGTGTTACTTTTCAAACAGCCTAAAGAACAGCCTAAAGTGATCACTTCCTGAAATAGCAGAATACTGATTACTCTGGGTCCATGAATCACTTTTTCTTTGTTGATTTTTCCCCTATTTTTATAAGAAATTTGGATTTTTGTCCCTAGGTTAAAGTATTTTTCTCTGTCTTAATATGACATTTGCGTGTAACCAATGTTCTTAGTCACACAGGGACATGGTCACAGAGAAAGGCTAAGGCTCTGTACACAAAGCTGACACTAGTGACTCACCATCAGTAGCCAAAGGCTCAAGCTGTTTTCTGAGGAGCAGAGAAAGTAGCCTTCTCAGCCCTGAGGGGACTCATGACTAGGTCACCTGGGGGAGTGTTGTCATTACCCACATAATCCCTTGTTATGAGAATCACACTTGACTCCTTTCACCCACATTGTACAGTGTATAAATGTCAGCACTGTGTGAATTAATTCACCTTCCTGCTCCATCTTCTGATGCTGAAGAGTTACCCTGTGGTTATAAGCTGTATCAGCCATGACACAGAGTATCTTTTAATCCTTATCATTACCCCCCACACCAACCAAAATAATCAACTTCCTGAAACCCCCATGCAGCCACATGGCTGCCTTTAAATTCTCTTATCTTAGAGTTGAAGCACATTTTATTTTTTTCAAAATTGTACAAAGCAATTCACAACTACCCTGTCTATAACTGTACTTTGAAGTTCTATTCCTTGATATGCCAGCCTCATGAAAGAGTTGAAGCATATTTTAGTTTCATAAGATTTCTTTAGAGTCACTCAAGTATGTCTCACCCAAGAGATTTGTAACAGTAGGGTCCTTCCTCTAGTTTTTTTTCTAGAAAGTTCATCTTCAATTTAAAGAATAACTTTCACATCTCAGCTTCATTTTCTTAGATTCTATACACACAAAAAAAATGCATCTATGGCTCTCAAACTTTAGCAGGTCCCAAGTTTTCCAGAATTTACCAAAATTTCCATTTTAGTAAAACTGCAGATTTAATAGATCTAAGTCAGCTCCGATCTAACTTCAGGTATCTGGCTAAGTGTTATCAACACACCTGTTCCCAAAGTCAGGAGCCCACTTTTAGAAACACATGTAAGGACTCCACAACCACACAGGGCCAAGTTAAAATTCAAGTTTAGCTTCTCACTGGCTGAGTTCATTGAACTAATTAACCTTTGTGTGCCTCAGTTTCCCTCTCTGCAAGAGGGAAGAACCAATGAGATTACAAACATAGTGTAAAGTGACACAACTGCTTATGACAATTTACTATTAAAACATGGACTGAAAAATAACAGTCTCTACATATTTAAGAGAATTAGGCCATGAACTGCTACAAAATATGTTCTATATAACACCAAATTAGTATCATGAGCTTTTAAAATTAATTAGTATGCACTAATAAATGTTTATAGAGTGATAAATGAAAAAATTATATTAGTAGAGATAGTTATATAGGTGGATAAAATGATCATCTGAGTGCCCAGTGTGATAAAGCATCAAAAATGAGAATTAGGACATGTACAAATTCTTAAAGTCAGTTGTGATCACAACATGTATATAAAATGTACCAATAAAATAAACTTTAAAAATAAAGAGAGAGAAGAGACAGGGCTGAGCCTATTGAGTAACAGCTTTGAAACTGAGGAAAACCTAGCCAAGAAATTTCGAAACATTGGTAGGGGGCTAAGGATGTTGAATGTAAGACACAAATACAAGTACAATTTGTAATTTTCTGCTCCACTCAGCTAAGACTCAATTGAAATAGAAAAGAGGCTCAAATAGAAATCTTACATCCAAATCCATAGGGCCAGAGATTTACCTCAGTGGTTCTGGCATCTGCCTGGGAAGCACAAGGTCCCAAGTTTGATCCCTGGTACCACATACCACAGTGCCGGGCACGGTGGCTCATGCCTGTAATTCCAGTACTTGGGAGGCAGAGGCAGGAGGACTGCTGTGAGTTCGAGGCTTGCCTGGGCTACTTAGTAAGCTCAGGGCCAGTCTGAATTACAAAACCAAGCAAGAGGAGACATAATACCATTCATATGAGAAGGAGATCGCACATCACATGTTAAACATGACAACAACCAAGACCTCCTAGAGCCTTGCGGGGAGCACATGGGGAGGAGCCATGCAGTGATAAAAATGCTGGCTGGTAAATACAAGTAATTATAGTTAATTTTAAAAGTACATGATACTAACTGGGGGTTATATACAGCACATTTTGCAGAAGTTCATGCCCTGATTTTCTTAAACATGTAGAGCCTGTTATTTTTCAACAGATTGATGGCCTATTTTAATTTATTCTGGCTGTTATTTGCAATTACCATTTACCGAGCACTGCTGTGTGCCAAGCATTTTCTGCTTATTATTTTAATTACAATTGCTGATCCTCTGTGGAATAGATTGTTTCTCTCTCTGTTTTATAAATTAGGGAATTCAGAGGGGCTGTACATCTGCTGGGACCCAGAGGTGATGGAGATACACTTGAGGACCAGCGGCCTCCCAGAGGTCTCCTTGCATTACTTTCATGGTCCCAGTGGCGATTAGTGGCTGTCTTTACCTGACTAGCTGACTAGAGTCACCGACCTGTGCAGTGCAGTCAGCCTACCCCGTGCTGTGGCATTTCTCCATGGACGCCTGGTTTTCCGCTCTGATGCCTTTATCATTAATTCAAATACGCAGTGGCTTAAGTTGATACATGACTTTGGGCAAATTACTGAATTGTTCTGTTACATCTAATGAGCCAAAATATATTTCATGGCTCCTATGGCCTTTATTTTATATCCCCTCCTTTATAGTAAAAAGAAAAGTGGGGGAAAGATTTAAGCAGAATTGTCCAATAAGAATGCTGATGATTGTAATGGCCTGAAGTATATTAGACATTTATGTGCAAGGGGTTGGGCTAAGCCCTTTATGGGTAACATGTATTTATCTCATCTTTACTGTTTTACTATGATGAGGTCTTAGCTCCCTCATAAAGATAAGTGGATGAAGACTTTGAAACTTTAACAGACAGGTCCAAGGATGCACCCCTGCACAGTGCAGAGCCAGGATTGCAACGCAGGACAATGAGTTTCGTTGCTTCAAAAGAAAGGCAGAAATGGAAAGCAAGACTGGAATTCCCATCTGCCAAGGCTCATGTATTTTTTCAGGAATGGCCACTTATTCCCAATGCCGACTTGGCTGTGCCCCTCATCTTCTCATATTTTCATGTTAGGAATAAATAGTGTATGTGGCATCTTTTAATTTGAACACATTAGCATCTATTTGTTTCAAAGGTGTTTCTTTACATTTTTTGAGTTACCTATAAAAACATGGTTGGGTCATGTGGCCCCAGATGTTACCTCTGATGTGGGGCCATGCTCAGACCTGGGCTACAGGAGCAACAGTGTCCCACTGCCCACAAGAGTCAGTAGTTACTTCTAGGACTGTCATCCTTAGATCTCATCTGCCTCCTCCTCTACATAGAAATTCACACTGAGACAGACATAGACCAGCAAAGGCAGAGGCTCAGGACATAGCTTTAGTAAATGAAGCACCAGTCTCAGAATTGTTTCTTCCTAGGAGTAGCCTCCAAGCCCTCAAGGCTCTTGAATGTGTGCATCTCTGAAAGTACAAGGCCAACTTGCTGTTTTCAAAAGGACGTGATACCATAGCACAGGAAATGGCAGAGCACAGGGCCAGCCTACAGAGTGTAAGGAAATACTTGCAAACTACATATCAGAGGAGAGGTTAATATTTAAATATGTAAGGAAATCAAACCATTTGAAAACAAATAACTCAATTGTTTTAAATAAGCGAAAGATCTGAATAGACATTTCTCAAAAGAAAACAAATAGCAAATAACATACTTAAATAAATGGTCCATGTTGCTAAACATCAGTCAAAACAATGATGTAGGCTCTCGCTCCACAATAATAGCTATATCAAAGAGTCAGACATAACAAGTACTACCAACAAAGTGGAGAAAAGCGAACCCTTGCCCATTACTGGTGAGGATGTACATTTGTACAGTCGTTATGGAAATCATTGTAGAGATTCTTCAAAAAATAATAGAATTGCTATATCATCTAGCAATCTCATTACTGCATGATGTCTAAATGTCTAAATGTAAGTTAGTCACCACTTTGAAGAGACATCTGCGTTCTCATGTTTATTCTAATACTATTTGTGACAGACAAATGTGGAATCAATCTAAATGTCCATCAGGAAATGAACAGACTAAAGAATGTGGTAAATATACACAATGGGATACCATTTGGCCTTAGAAAAGAAAGAAACTCCTTCATTTGTGTCAGCATGAATGAACCTGGAGAATGCTGTTACATAAAAGCAGCTAGACACAGAAAGACACATATTGGGTGATATCACTCACATGTAGAACCTAAAAACACTGTTTCCATAGACAGCAGAGGGTGGAATAATGATCACCAGAGTGTAGAGAAGATGGAGAGACTGGTTGGAATATATGGTTCCAGTTAGAAAGGAGTTTAGAATAAGTTCCGCTGTTTTACAGCATAGCAAGTAATTATAGTTAACAACAACATACTACATATTTCAAGAGGAGAGAGGGTTTTGATGTTATCATTATGAAGAACTGATGAGTGATTAAGTCAATGCATACACTGATTACCATGGCTTGACTATTATACAATGTATACCTCTGGGCTACACCACATTATGTCCCAGAAATGTGATCAAATCAATCATAAACTTTCAAAGAGAGTAAAAAGAAATATGTAGTGCCCTTTAGAGATTAATTGCCTCTTTGTGTTACTAACAAAGGAGTAAACAGATACACTTTCAGGGACAGAATTCCTTCAAAGTTTGGGAACTATATGCGGTGCCCTTTATCATTTTTCCTAAAAGCCATTTATAATCCTTCCTGTTATCCTAACGTGCCTAGTCATTACAGAAATGCTACAGCATGGAAATTGGCTCCATCTAGGTTTCCATATTGTTATCCAAAAGTTTTGTTGTTTCAAAGGGTAGAGCCCCCTTCCGAGGTTTTTCCCTGAGACAGCTGGGCCCTGAGCATGCCTGATTTTCACCCTTCTTCAGAGCAGATGAGGGAGGCTTCCCAGGCAAAGAAAGGCTGAGAAGTGGCACTTCCTTTATTCTTCCTCTTCCCACTCATGTTTATTGATATCTGGGCAGAGATGTGACAGCAAGTTCTGATGTGCATGAGGTAGAGAGCCACAGCCAAGGAGCATTCCCAGTTTAATACCTGCCATCCAAGTGGGCTGTACTGAGAAGAGGAGAAAAATCGATCTCAATCTATTTTGCATGAAGTACCTAAGTACTGGTTTGAATCACCAAAGGAGATAGGATATAAAGAAGAAGCTGAGAGCCATGACAAACTTGGCTTTACATATGGACTTGTGACTTTTCTTTGGAAAGTAAGGAGACCTCTTTGGTGATTAATAAATGCCATGCAAAAAATTTTAGGGGATCCTTAAAACATCTTCAAAATTGGGAGACACATCCTAGTTATTCCCAATTGTCATTTTATAACTATACAAGAACAAAAACACACCTGCCCATGAGTAACATTACCCTCCCCACACCACCCGTCTTCCAAAGAGAGTTTAATTTAACTTACTCTTGCCCTTCCTCTTCCTACACTGAGGGTGAATCAGCAAACTAAGAAAACACATTCAATACAAAAATAGTCTCTTTTTCCAGAAAACCCCAAGGAGTGGGCTGGGGAGTTACCTGCTGAGAAATGTATGTGTGGTTAATATGTGTGTAGCAGCACTGAGAGGAGGAGAAACAGATAAAGGACTCAGGAGAAAAAGATGCTCCAGAGAATTCTGAGTCCACAACAGGAAACAAATGATTTTAATAATATTTTCATGTGTGGCTCAAAAAATGCCACAACTCATTAGAATTCCTTTTGGATGATGTTTAAATTTTAGACTTCTCATGGATGGAAGCCCAAGGGTTGCAGCTTCAGTGGGGCTCCAGTGGTGTCTGGCCGCACTGTCTTGGCCTCCTCTCCTCTGACAGGTACTCTATTTCCAAAGACGACATAGAAGCACAAGGACATGGGTCTTATTAGCTCAGCCAGAGGAAAGAGACCTCTTTAATCCACATGACACTGTTCCCAGATTTCAGGATGATCTGCTTTTGGGTTGTGGGGTCAGTCTTTCTGTGAACCACCAAGGAGTTTGCTGTGATCTCTCATGGAGACAGATACCCATGTGACTAAGTTAGAAATGGATATTTAGGCTCTTTTTAAGTCCCTTACTCATTCAATGAATAGTAAATATTTAGTAATCACCATATATCAGGCACTTGTTCTTGGATCTGAGGACACAGCAACTAACAAAATATGGTTCCTTCAGTGTCCACATTTCTTTTTATAAGTGTATTTTTTCTAAAGAAAATTTTTCAATTAAGTAGGCAAGGAAATAAAAGTGGTAGGTTATGGGCTTGATATTTAGGTGACTGGGAAAAGTAAAACCATATCTCAGATTTCTCCTGCTGTAATTACAGCAAATAAGTGTTATACCAAATGTTTCCTCCTTTGTGCATCCCAAAGTTACTGGACTCGAAGGGAATTTAAAGCATTTCTCCTCAACAAGGGCTTTTACACAAGCTAAAGTCATGGGGATCCAGGGAGATGCATGTCAATGATAAAAGCCAAGGGGACCACAGGGCCAGAGCCCACTATCACTGTGCACTGCACAGGAGTGGCATAATCTAAGTCCTAGTTTAATCACGTACAATATGGAGCATCCCCATGAGGCCTTTGTGCGTACTAAATGAGCTGATCCATGTGAAATGCTTAGCCTAGTACATCAACAGAATGCACACAGTCATGAGCTATTCTTAGTATTTGTTTCCTTGTCAGGAGGGGGAGGTTGGAGGGGTGCAGCTTCTCCTAAAGCTCAACTCTCTTTACAAAAGAAATAAGAAAAATAGAGGTGAGACAGTTTCACTGATGAGTGAAAAGACGCATCGAGCAAGTCAAATAAGATTGGATAGTAGCAATTCTAAGCAGGATTTAGAGTAAGAGCAAAGAATATTGTTTCTCCATTGTGTGTCTATATACATATCTGTGTGTCTGTCTTACTGTCTCTCTTTCTCTCTCCTTGGTGTGTATCTCTGTATAAGCAGCTATCCTTACTTCTGTTAACCACAACTAGCTATCTGACTGCAAATGAATCTTTTTAATTGAATTCTTTATTGGTACAATTTATATACATCTCAAAATCACATATAACATTGGGAAATTTGTACCAGTATATGCCACAAGTTAATTCTCATTTTTACCCATATCCCTACCCACTCCCCCCTCCTCCCCCCTTTATACATGCTCTTTTATTTTCTTTCTGTATCATATTTATTCCTTCCCCTCATCAC
>PVIC010040365.1:0-16694 GCA_004025085.1 Thryonomys swinderianus
AAAAAAAAAAAAAGAATTTTGCTCAAGTTGGACATATTTGCGCTCTGTGCTTATTTTCTAATTTGCATAAATAATTATAAGCTGTCTATTGAATTTTAGAGAGGAAAGAAACTACAAAGACCATTTAGCAGAGAAGAAATCTGAAGTCCAAAAAGAACCTGGCCTAATGATATAAGGCTGCTTCCCATCAAAACTCAGATGGCAATAGCGATGTTCAGTTTAAAAGATTTTGGGTCAACAGGTACAGCAGCATTGAAAATAAATTTTCAGGAAAATATGCTAACCTATTTAAAGATAACAAATGACTACACTCTGACAGAATGAATAATATTATTCATGCCAAAAATAAAATAGCTAGCTAAAATCAAGTATCATTAAGATTCATTAAACCTGGTAGCAAATACGTATTATTGTATATAAGTTCTACTGGAAATAAGTTTTAAATAAATGACGTAGTACTTCACTATTGATATCTGACTGAGCAAATTTCTTCCCCTCCAATAAAATTTCACAATAATATAAATAGCAACTTATTACAAACCTATTAGAATACTCATACTGCTAATTACAGTGATTGGCTAGGTGATTTTGTTTTCTGTGTGTCACAGCTGTTTATGTAGTCAAGGCTTGCAAAAAATGTAGATTTGGGTTTGTTTTCAGGTTCAGTAAATGATTTCCATTATATTTCAATTGATAGTTTAATACAAGTCTTGCCTATAATATTCAAAATGGGAATGCTTATTTCTATGGAGATATAAAATATCTAAATTTTGCACTGTGATTTTGAAATAAAAAGAACTCTAAACAGTGTCTGCTTTTATATTTGAGCTCCAAAACTCCAAAAATACTTGAATATACCTTAAGTATTTCCAAATTTAATTAGTATCTTAAATTTCATGTGGAAAATGAATGAACTATCTTGAGAGGGAATAATGATACTACCAAAGGCTTTTACCAGAACTTGAGAGTAACTATTTCCCATATACCATTCTGAATAGTACTTGATATGACTGCAATATATCTTATTGAGTAATTAACTCATTCAGAGCATGTTTTTTGATTGCTTATCATTTTATACCCTCATCTATGCACATGGGAACAGGAACAAAAGCGGCAAACCCAAACCCTTACCCTCATAGAGGAACACTGCATCAGAAGAGAAAGACATAAAAAACATGGGAAGTAAATTATATAGTATATTAGATAGAATACTACTAAACAAAAATATAATGTGCTTATTTCCAACTGCTTCTGTGAACCCTGGAGACTACAACAGTTCTCAGTTTCAGGATGTGTGTGCTTGACAACTTGGTAATGTAAAAGTTTGGCACCTAATGCTTCCGTCTTTAAAGTGACCTGAGTTTTCATATCCTGACATTTTCCTGCTCATGTATAATGTATTTTGTTGTAATGAGGGCCTTACAGTATCCACAGTCACCAAACTCAGTAGGAGAGTAACATGGTGTTTGTAAAGTCCTCTTGGGCATTTATTTATTACCACTATCCCCTTATTGCCCCAAATTATACTAATATACTTTGGTACTCACAAGAAGCATTCAGTGAACGCTCAGGAATTGGAAGGCACAGACTTTCTCCAATGTCCTAATGAGCCTGCCAATAAAATTCTGGCTGAAGAAGTCACATTATACAGTGGCCTAACTCTATCAATTAAAACCCGATGTTTCCCCCCATTAACTGGGCCGCCCACTGTGGTGCGCAGACTCATGCAGACATCTGTAATTATTTAGTTCCAATAAACAGGAAACGTCCATCACCGTGGAGGATGGATGCGATTTCAGCAATGTGCCCTTTGTGGGGGGTCCTATAAAGACCACCGCAGGGCAAAAGGAAAGCTAAATCATTTTTGCTTAAAAGCAATCAACAAATCTGATGTGCCAACAAGTACAATCCACTTCTCTGATTTCACTGGGAAAAAAAATGTGAGAGACGTTTGGTGAACCCGTGCATTCATTCCTTTTTGGACAGAAAACACTCCCCCCACCCTCTTTCTCTCTCAGGGGAAGGAGAATGCTTTTGAGTCAACAGGGCATGGTGCCCTTTCATCGAGGAGTTCACAGAAAAATGCTGAGAAATGAAATGTCCTATCATGAGTATAAAGGCAGGAAATAATAGGGACGTAGAAGTCCTCAGAGATGGAACATCTAAATTAATTTAGTAGGAGGCTGAAGAGAGAGAGGAGGTATTAGAAAATTCTTTCTGAAAGAAACTTATACCTGAGCTGGGGTATCCAGATAAAAGAAGGAAGAAATCCACAAAAATTGAGAAAAAGGTCCACAAGTCAGAGAGAGAGACAGAAAGAGAGACAGAGACAGAGAGATTAAAGACCCTATGGTATATACCAAGAGGGGTAATTTGACATACAGAACAGTGCAATGTAAGTCTATGGACAGGAAGGGGCTGAATCTTGGAAGCTGGCACCGTACTCTAGGGGCAATACCAGAGATATTGGTGTACACTTAGGAAGAAGGAGACTTCCTCAGATTTATAGCGGGCAGAAAGCGGGAATCTGGAGCTTTTGGCTGGAATACTATGATAGAACCTAAACCAGGTGCATGTTGGGTTGGTTAAGCAGAGACACAGAATCTGGCAGTGGACAATAAAATGTCAAATATAAGTGACAGGCTTCTGCTTCTCATGACCGGCAAAGAGGGAGGAGCCATGTGGCACCCTGACAGCGGGGATCTGCTGAGGGCTATATACACAGACACTGACTGTTAGGTCATCAATCATGGTCAAGCAGCCACATCATTATAAAATTGAATAATAGAATTAAAATGCCATGATTTAGATGTAAATGTTCAGGATGAAGACCAAGGGGCACAATAAGAAGGATACATACACCCTGCTCATGCTCAGAGATTACTCTGTAAAGACCCTCTTTACATAATCAAAACTTTTTCTTGATCATCACGTGGAGCAGGCAGAAGATGATATATAATCAGTTGGATTTTTAATTAGACAACTACTTAATATTAGTAGAAGTCTATAATTTAAAAGTAGAAATAACATGTTAATTGGCTTTGTTCTTATGTCAACCACAAAATATGTATTACTTCCAATTTAGAGAAGAGGGAAGTCAATTTTATGAAGATGAAATAAGTGGCCCTAGATAATACTGTAAATATGAAAGAGAATAAGGATTTTTTGTGAAGGAAAATAAATAGTTGTTGACAAATGGTCCAGATTATGTATTCAGAAGCTTTAATGTTTACTAATTTAGTCCCCTGAGGTAAATATCACTGTTTCTTTTGTTAGACAATCTTCCAAAGTAGTCATACACTTGCATTGCCACCAACAATGAATGAGTACCTATATATTGTCACTCTTCTGAGATGTTTTTTATTGTGCACTATAACAAATATCCACTTATTCCTGAAAGAAGTGTTTTAGAAATTTTCAAAGGTTTCAAATTTTCAAATTTGATTTTTATCATTTTTGACTAATTTGAGAGAGGGGAAAGGAGGAATGCAGAGGAAAAATAATTAAAGTTTATTAAATGCATGTGTAAATATGCCAAAATGGGCCAGAGATTTAGCTCAGTTGTTCCAGCACCTGCCTCGCAAGCACAAGGTCCTGAGTTTGATCCTAGTAACCACATACAACTCTGGGCGTGGTGACTCACACCAACCAGCAATCAATACCACATACCACAGTACTGGGCGTGGTGGCTCAGGCCTGTAATCCCAGCACTCGGGAGGCAGAGACAGGAGGATTGCTGAGTTCCAGGCTTGCCTGGGCTCCATAGTGAGCTCAGAGCCAGCCTGGACTACAAAGCAAGACCCTGTCTCAAAAAAACAAAAACAAAAATATGCCAAAATGAAATCCATTATGTGCAACTAATATGCACTGATATATTTTTTAAATATAATGGAAAAGATTTGGAATGTTTCTTACAAAACTAAATGTACTCTCATCACATGATCCAGTTATCACTATGTCATTTTCCCAAAGGAGTTGAAAAATTGCATCCACACAGAAATCTGCACACAGATATTTGCAGCAGCTTTATTCACAGACAACTATTGTGTCATTCAGGATGTGAATTATACATCCAGATCAAATAATGTTATTCAACACAAAAAAGTAGTAAGCCATCAAGCCATGAAGAATGGAGGAAATGTAAATGCATGTTACATTTTGAAAAGAAGTAAAAATATAATCCCAACTATATCACGTTCTATAAAATGTAAAGCTATAGATAGTGAAAATAGCATCAGTTAGACACCAACAGAGCAGAAAGACAATGTACAATGTGGTTTTAAAAAAAACCTTTACCAGCTGTCCCTCAAAAGACTACATTCTAGAATATATAAGAAACTTAAAAAGTCAGATTTTAAAACCCTCCAGATTTAAAGGCCCAAATGAAAGATGGTAATCTGAAATCAATAGACATTTCTCAGATGATGAAATGAAACCAGCCACTGAACATATAAAAAATGTCCAACATCATTAGTCAGTGGAGACATGCAAGTGAAAACCACACTAAGATTCCATCTCATTCCAGAAAGAACAGTTGGTACCAAGAAATCATTTCTTTAGTGTGAGAAACTGAAAGCATAAAGGAGGTCCAAAACATACAATAGGTGTCATGAAATAGGAAGAAAATCTTAGAAGAGAAAGGGGAACTTGGTGGGGAGAGATGGGGAAAGCAAAGAGGAGAAAGAAAAACTTTGAAGGTAAAAAAAAAATGGAAACAAATCTGATGTATATAGGAACAGTTGTAGGAAGGGCAGGGAAAAGGGAAAACTAAGAATCAAGATACATCATGTTCTGCTACAAATTTTCAGTGATGAATGTGATCGTCAGTTGTACCAAAAATGCACAAATAAACTGGATTTTTATATCAGTGGTTAGAGAAATTAGGGTTGATGGAGGGATGAATAAATATAACACAGATTTTTGAGGGAGTGGAGATACTCCATGTGACATTACTAATGATGGATCTCTCCAAATCTAACAAGAACACACCAGGATAGGTGACCTCAGATGGGAACTGTGAACTATGGCTGATTATACCATGTTAATTTTGGTTCATCTCATGAGGGAAGCTGACAATGGTGGCAAATATACAGATGGGGGCAGGAGGAACCTACGAAACCTCAGTACCTTCCCTTCAACTTGGTTCTAAACCCCAAACTGCTCTACAAAAACAAATATTTTTTAAACTGTTTCAAATGACATATACACATCAATCCCAAATTAGAGTACATTAGGGTAAACCATTATGTTAAGATTGTTGACAAGTTAAATTATTTTGTGGCAAACCCCCAAATAGAATGTCTCTTCTCATATCTGCTCAAAAAGTATGCTAAGGTTGCAAAGTGTTATGTTAAAAAATGCTATATTGAGCTACTTATCCCAATAAAAGGCAGTTTTCTCCATATTGTGTAGTTAATCTAAATAAGTGACTACTTGGATGCTGAATAAATGCTCATGTTTATCAAGGAAACTTAAGCTACTTAAGCTCATTTTACTAAATGAATTGTACCAACATGTGAATTTCACCTGTTGTCTAAATTGAAAT
Source organism: Thryonomys swinderianus (assembly GCA_004025085.1). NCBI lineage: Eukaryota > Metazoa > Chordata > Mammalia > Rodentia > Thryonomyidae > Thryonomys > Thryonomys swinderianus. The sequence continues at coordinate 5,546 of PVIC010040365.1, forward strand.
TTCAAATAAGACTTCATTTATCAACATGAAATCCTGCTTCTTACAATAGCAACAACTTTCAAAAGCACTTTAATATACAATATTTCTCTTTGGAGATGTTTTTCTTTGGTTGATCAACATGGGCCTAGTTCTATAATAAGACTTATTATGTATTCTTACAGTCAAGAAAGCTTCTAAATGCAAACTATCTATTCTGAAATCTAAAGAGATTTTCTAATGCCTGAAGATAACTTCATTAACTTTTTTCTTTAAAAATTTGTTTTTTAAAGTTACTAATCGCAACATCAATTATATAAAATTTGAAGCTTTTAATTCTCATTGATTGGATTTTTATGATTCATATTTCCCTATAGGCATAGGTTTAATAACTTTTCTATTTTCTGTAACACATAACACTTGGAAAGATTTAAGATTCCAATAGTTCCTGTTATAGTTTGCATGGCAGATTATCAAAGAAAAATACTGCTGTGTAAAACAGACTTTTCCCCCTTTGAAGCTCTTCATTATTACAAGACATATTTTAAATAAACTAGACACTGACTATACCACTTAGGTTACTTTGTCCTTAATTGTCTCAAAAATATACAGAGACAATCAACAATATACACAAAACAAAATCTTATGGGGGAGAGAACATTCAGATGAATCAGCTGGTGCACAGAGAAAGCTGCTCACCTTAGAAAGGTTGCAGAGTGGGACATCTGTAGTAGACAGTGACATGGCCTGGCTGACATATTATTTCAAAGCATCACGGTTTTAGAATTTTCTTCAGAACATTTGAAATCACATGACTGATGTTCCTTATGATTCCAGCCAAACTCTAGTGTTCACAGAGGCAGATGTCATCTTTTGCAAAACCCAAAATGAAAAAAACAGTAACTAGCCCGTAGAGAGTGAACACTGCACAAGGTTGTATTTTCATAATTTATTGAAACCTGTTCAGTTAGTGGAAATCTTTCTTACCTAGAGTCAAGAATGAAGTCTAAAGTTAGGCAAAGATCTTTGACAGTGCAGCATTGACCCAAGCTAGTTACAGCTGTAAAAAAGGCAAGTTTGCTTGTCTTTTTCAAGAGTCTACTATAGCTTTTCTAGAGAATTTTGAGCCACTTCCAAAGTCACAGTTTGACCTACAGGCAGGCAGGCTTACCTAGAACTCATCTTCCATTTTCTTATTCAGCTCTCTCTAGGTTGCCCTGGTAAACTGTCTGTCACTTGCTCTTAAAGCACAGCAGGAAGAAGGAACATGTGGAATTCATGTCAGGAGCAGCTGTCTTCTCTTCAACTTTTAGCCCTCCTCACCAGGGTAGAGGAAGCAAAGAATTTAATTAAGTCTGAATTGAACCAGACTGTGTGAACAAAACATACAGAAAAGCTTAGGAGAAGCCTAGAAATTTCAGAAAGAAGAAGAAAGCGCCATTCTGATGACACGAATCCATTTTGGGTTGCTGGAGTGTTGTTAACGTCAAAGAGCTTGAAGGATATAAGAGAAGCTCACCTCTGGAATAATTGATGTGGGAGAATGAAGATGCCTCCTATCCCCTTGTGATCCTAAGAGATTGTGATTCTGAGACGTGCATGCAGACAGTTCTCTGTGGGATGCTTTCTCAGGAGCAGCTGTAAAGGGAGAAGGACTAAACAGGAGGACAACTACAAGGCTCTTGTGACAGTGACATCGGACAGCCATCCAGAGAGTTCGGAAGCTAGAAAGCCCTCCAGGAGCGTTTGGCATTCAAGCAAGGTGGCCTCTGCGCCGCCCAGCAGTGATCAGTCACTGAACGTGGACTGCCCTTGGGAGGAAGCATGACCTTGGCAAGACAGCATCCATCTGTCAGCAGAAGGAAATCCCCAGAGAGGGTGGCAGTGTTGACTTGCCCACCACCACCAGTGCTTTGGGCTAACTGCTTAGCTCTTTAAGAGGATCTGGATGCCACAGCATGATGTCACTATTCCCATTCACCCGGAGCAATTAGTGTCATGGGTAGAAATGATCACAACTGGTTCTGACCCTATCACTAGCCTTCATTACATTTCACTCTGCTGAACGAAGTGTTGGCCATGTGCCAAGCACTCTTCTACATAAATTATCTTCTTAACACTATAAAGTCTTGCATGGGTCTCAGTGTGTACATAAAGGAAGAAGGTGGAGACATTAAGTAACTACCAATTTCACGGTCCTAGTCAGACTACAAATAGAGACAGAAGCATATTTCTCTGAATTCAGCATTTTGAACCAACTCTAATAGTCAAGGTCAAAGTTGGTCGTTGCTGACATTTAGTTTTTACTTCTGACCATCCCACAGATATTTAGAGGTGGGATGGGAGTAAACTGCATTTAAGTATAGAAGGGAAGGTGTAAACTCCAGAGAGTTGAGGCTTCTGAAGTTACTGAACGGTACCAAACCATGTGCCCAAGCACGTACCTTCCAGGCCAGCAAAGGAACAAAGGACTGCAGATCAGCCAGGCAAGTGAATCACTGGCATTGGAATTCTTGTACCTGAATAAATTAATCTTAAAATGATAGACTAAGGTGACTGTATTTGTCATAACATCACCCCCCAAAAGTGGCATTTATAACGCTCTTTTCCCCATATTTATTCCCTTTATTTCCTTGCCTCCAAGTCAAGATCCACAAACTTATGGCAAACTAGAAATTTATTAAATGTCAGGAATCTTATTTGAACAGGATCCTCTCTCTCTCCTCCCTCCCTCTCTTACATACACACACGCGTACACACACACTCACACACACAATTATTCCACCTTTTTGCCCATTTCTCCTACTGTATTTTCAACTACTGGCCTTTGTGTCTCCTAACTTTTCCCTGGAATACCTACAATGCCTAGTACACAAGCAAATCATAACAGCTATTTCCTAAATACAGAAGGGTATTAGCTAATTATAGAATGTACTAGGAGGATTTGGAGGAAAATAAACACAACTATTTAGGAAGAAAACAATTAAATACAAATTGTCAAACAGATATTTTCAAAATATCTCCAAGCCAATGTATAGAATTACTCTTTTACAACAATCACAATTTCATCATGAATTTCTAGGATGCTGTGAGTACACTAGCAGTTTCAGTACCTGATGCTTGACAATAGTTTATTGTTCATTTCACTTCAAAGCAGAACAGAAACAATGTGTTTTCCCATTTCTCCATCTTTCCCTTCTCTACCAAGACAAGTGAGTATTATAAACTGGCAAAATTTCCAAACAGCAAAATTTACCCAGTTTGGAAAATAAGTACTGGTTGAGAACAGTCAAGAAATCTTTTCTTTTTTACCTGAATTTTCTATCTTAAATGTTGCCATAAAATAGATGAGGTTCCCATCTACTGTCCAAAATAGTCAGCATGCTATATGTATTTGTCAAATTAATAAATGCCCACCATTCATGAGACGCTCCCGTTGCCTGTGACATAATCAGTCTTTCCCTTGTCTGTACTTCGACAGCACTTTGCACACCTCTGTGACATTCTCACACACTGTCTTGTGCTACATAGAGAGGGAGCCTCTCTCTCCTCCGTTTGCCAGTGACAGAGAACCGAATCTCCTGCAGTCACATTCCACCCTTTGTCCTACACAGAGCGAGGCTCAGTATGCTTGTTTTACTGACTCTGCTCACCTACTATTTTAGGGCCACTAAGAATGCCCTCTGCAGTTCATTAGTAGCAGAGGACAGAAAATTACCAGGTGTGTCAAAAACTTGGTGCTGGGAGACAGTGGTAAAAACGGACTTGGTTCTGCTGAGTGCCCGTGGTAATTACAGGGATCCCTGCAGCTCATCCGGCCCTTCTCAGCATCGCTCTCCACTCGGAGCCACCTGCAGGCCGCGCGCTGCAGCCTGAACCCACGGCTGCCAGGGAGCCGGGCTGGAAGGGAAGGAAGGAAGAGGCTGCGCACTCCAGCTCCGGGGCCGCTGCTGGCGGAGGGACGGTGGTGAGTTGCCAGAGCTTCTGCGTCCTGCCCTGTAAAGCAGGGACTTTGCTTCACAGGGTCAGTTGAGGAAGGACTGAATGGTCATTCATCTCAGGCCCCGCCGGCTGATCATTCTCCCTTGTTTGTTCGTCTTTTTGCTCACAAGAAGCAGTAAAATATGCTGGTTAGAGGACAAACTCCAGAGCCAAGCTGGAGACAGACCTCGATTTGAAACGACACCCGACTCTGGTTTCTTATTTGTGCCTTGTTAGGCAGGTTGCATAAAATCTGCAAGGTTCATTTTCTGTGCAACACAATGAGGATCCTAATAGTGTTTATATCGTAATTCATGTAAAGATGAATGGATGCCTGGGAAACATTTGAAATAGGGTATGATAAGGAATGATCACCTAACCGACTTGAATCACACAGAGGTCACTGCATGGGACACGTGACACGGTGAGCGGCCTAGAACTTGCTTTCATAAACCATCAGAAAGATTTAAGCAGGGGAATAATATGATCTAACTCCAGCCTCGAAAAAGACCCTGACTACAAGGGACTGGTTAGGAGAGGAATGACAGAACTGTGGACAGGGTTCAGGAGGTTCCCAGGCGGGCGGAGCGAGAATGGGGACAGGTTTAAACAGGTGATAGCTCCTCTAAGGCCGAGGGGGCGAGCAGCAGGACCCGTGGCAGAGGGTGGAAAAGTGAGACATCCTGGTGGAGTTCGTGCGGGGGACGAAGGAACAGAAGAAATCCATGATCCTAGGTTTTTAGCTTTAGTCATGGGAGCTCCGTCATATCTCTTACTAAGAAAAGATTTCAGGAAGAACACATTTTGGAAGGAAAATCAAAATTTCCAGGGGGAATTTCAAGTTTTGGGTATCTATGAGAAGTTCAAAAAGAAATTTCCAATAGCCTGATTTTTAAATTAGAAATTACATCAGATTCCCACAAAACACATAATTGTTTATCACAGTCATTAAAGCCATAGAAAGTGCTAATACCTGCCACACTTTTTGGGTTGGCATCAGAAAGAAGAAAGTAAAGTCCTGGGCTGGAGGGTTAGCTCAGTGGTTCCGGCACCTGCCTCGCAAGGGCAAGGTCCTGGGTTCAATCCCCGGCAATCACATACAATGCTGGGCGTGGAGACTCACACCCACCGGCAATCAATACCACATACCACAGTGCCGGGTGTGGTGGCTCACGCCTATAATCCCAGCACTGGGGAGGCAGAGGCAGGAGGATTGCTGAGTCTGAGGCTTGCCTGGGCTACATAGTGAGCTCAGGGCCAGCCTGAACTACAAAGCGACAACCTATCTCAAAAAAAAAAAAAGTAAAGTCCTAAGTGCCAACAAATTTTTTAGGTCACAGGGAGAGAAATATGAAGTAAAAATGACAAAGAAGATCCAACAGGAAAATATCAGGAACCTGGGCAGTGTGTTGTCATGGAAACAAAAAGGAGGAATGTATTGGGAAGAATGACACAATCAGATATTTTGAAGACTAGATGACCTGGTGAGAGGACAGAAAGCTGGTTTTTTGGAACTAGCCTAGGTGACTGGCCTAAACGCCTTTGGAGGAGCATTGGAAGTTAACTGGTAAAGAATTAAAAAGTAAGCAATGCTGAAGAAATGGAGACTTTTTAAAGTTCGTATGGATGAGGAAGAGTGAAAGGCAATACAATAAAGATTTTGCTTTTGATGTTTTGAATTTTGACCACTTTCATGTCCTACTCTCCAGGGACCCTCCTGCCCCACAATTGGCCAAGTGACAAAGGAAGGCTACATGCTTCCTCCCTGTGTGCTAGGCAGGAAGTTAAGACCAAAGTCTCTCACCATGCAGGTACCTGTCCCACCCATCCAGCCTCTCACCAAACCAATAAAAAGCAAAATAACCTACTTGTGTCTTTGTCCTTTTCTTTTACCAAGAATTGATCTTCAGTTCTGCTTCTTCAGGAATCCTTTTATTTTGCATATTATCAATGCTCATGTGTCATTCATCCCCACACTTGTACAATTTCTTCATAGTGGTCTCCCTGGTATCCAGCAGGAGACACTAGGTATCCCAATGTAACAAGGACAGACACAGGACAAGGGTTCCCCAACATGGGTCAAGGAACAATTGGATCTTCTGTTTTTATGGGAGTAGAGAGCAGAGAACATCTTTCTGTGCAGATGGAAAATATCCAATACCAGATGAGATGCTGATGGAGCAGGAGAAAGAGGGCACAACTACGGGAGCGACCAATGCTATGACAGAGAGAAGGCAGAGCCCAGGAAACAAGAGCAGACTGGTGCTCCATGGGGCAGCCACTTCCTGTACCGTAACAGCACAGGAAAAGACTGGCTTTCAATTCAAATACAACAGGTGGAGAGTAAATAATGAAAATGAATGCGACAGCAGTGATCAGCACGACAATAAGGAAGAACTGAGTCTGTCATGAGCCAGAGAGAAAATGTGCAGAAGTATAAAATGTGTCCCCTGCCTCTGGGCCAACAGAATATAAACCACAGGGCTGCACATCATACTTTCAAACTGACGATATTCTCAGGTGCTCCCTCCTGTCATTTACTTCACCTAAAATCACAAGACTAGTTGAAAGAGGAGTGTCCGGTAGCAGCTGCTCAATGGTTATCCAGTCTTACTGCAAACTCCCGTGCAACATTTTATTATCCTACTAGGAAGGACCTCTCAAAAATTTGTGGTAAATTTAGTGATAGTCACAAACCAAAACTACTTCAATTTTTACTTTTCTTTTTATAGTTTTTTAAAATTGTTTTAAAAGTTGTCTAGATATCTACAGCAAAGTGTTAGTTATTGACTCATATTTTTTTTCCTTGAAATTTGTGAACTCCATTTTCAAACTCAGAAAGCAATTCATAATTCCCTTGGGAACCAGCATGCTGAATAGAAATGAATACATTTCCACAGAAATGGATTCATTACCCCGCTAGCATCGCATAAAGCCTTATGAATAATTGTTATAAAACAAAGGGGTCTTGCAGCAAGAAAGCGTTTGTATTATCTTAGATTATACTTTTGTACTGAAAACAATTTATCTACTTGTATTTAATTTGCTTTGGTGTTAAGTTTTTATTTTCCTTCTGCTCAAAAGATAGGCACAGTCAAAAATTCTAAAGTGTCAAGGGAATTGGAAAAATATATTAGTAGAAAAAATATTTAAATTATAAGATCACTCGCAATTATATTTTCTTAAATTTTTCAATTTTTCTTACTCTAAAATGGAATATAGCTAATAATAAAGTAAATACTGAAATAAACAAAGGAAAAATGGGCCTCTTAACGTTTCTTATGAGGTCATTATGTTTAATATAATGTATACATTATCACTTTGAAATTGAAGATCAGTTGCACAGATAAGAAAAACAGAAATGCATAGGCTTTAAAATATACATCCAATATCAAATAAACAAATAAAAACGGAGGAAGTTGCAAACCTGGAATGTAAATATAGGCCTCATTTTGAAAGCCTTCTATTGCTACTTCCCAAAATAGAGGTTAAATAGAAGGTGAAAGATTCCCATTAACTCAAAAACTCATAACATCAAGTAATTTTAGACATTTGACATTTGATGATTGACAATGACAGAGATTTCTCCCTTTAAATCACTAGAATTTGATGTGGCTAATATTCATGTAGAACTCATAAATCTTTAACAGTGGTGATTAAGTAACATTTCTTCCTATAATCTAATCACTTTATATTCGCATGGTCAGAAAACAGGAGAGGGAAACAAAAGGAGGGAAGGTAGAGAATTTCATGAGTCTTCCAGACACAGCTCTCTGTGAATACATAGCATTGTCTGAGCTCCAAATCAGACACCTGTGTTTAGCAGTACTGAGATTAAAGCCTCCTGGGAAGTTAGGGTGAAAAGGCTCTGGAAAGGTTAGTGTGTTTGTTGAATTGACCAGTATCTTTTTTAAAAATCAAAACAAAGCAATCACGTACCATTATTTGACAGAATATTTACTACAAAATAGCAATAACACATCCTTCCACTTGTCTATTTTTAACTGAGTCTATAGCAGTGAGATGCTTTGGATACCAACAGGCTAAAAAATGAAGGTTTTATAGTTCTGATTAACAGGTACAATTTGTGTTTGTTGCTGTTGCTACTTAGCTGGAGCAGGGGTTTTGTTGAATGTTGTCCTGCTAATCAAGATTCATGACTTTCAGTTGATTTTAAATTTTAGATAAAACAGAAGCTGAGTTATGTTGCAGTAACACATAAAACTTATATTTCAGCCAGGCGTGGTGGCTCATGCCTGTTATCCCAGCACTCAGGAGGCAGAGGCAGGAGGATTGCTGAATTCAAGGCTTGCCTGGGCTACATAGTGAGCTCAGGGCCAGCACAAACTACAAAGCGAGACCCTGTCTCAAAAAAAAAAAAAACTCATACTTCAATGGTTTAACACAACAGGGTAGTTGTCATTCATGATGGGTATTTATTACAGATCAGCAATCAAGCCTGATAGCACGGCCACCAAACTAGAGCTATGTCATCTAGCCTGGCCCGGGCAAACTATGTCAAACTACAGACAAGCACTCAAGGCATCTACCCAGAACTCATCCCACTGACCAAAGCAAGTCTCCTGAGCACATCCAGCTCTGGAGGAGCAGAGAAGAGCACACCTGCAACGTGGACAAGGAGAAAACCAGAAACACCTGGTAGAAAGAAACAGTCCTTCAATACATTCACTTTATTTCTCCCAAAACCTTCAACTACCAAGGAAAAATACAATAATAGACAGTATTAGCAAACTAAAGAGCTTGCCCAGAATTATGTATAAATTATGCCATTATTTAAGAATGAGCTATGTTCACAAAGGAAACTGGACACATTCTACTTAAGAATGGGTCACCAGGAACTCAAAATGAATCATTTCAGAACAGCAAGATTATACATGGTGTTTTTGTCCCAGAACCTTATTTCATCCATATGTTTAAAATACTAGGATGACAGAGAAATTGATCTTGAGACCAAAGAGCTGTAAGCAGGAAACACTGTAGTTAAATTGAAAAACAAAAAGAGGTAGAAAAAGGAACTCTTGCATTCCTGACTTTAACATGCATGCCAGAAACTAAACAGCATTTTTTTTTTTTTGAGACAGGGTCTCGCTTTGTAGTTCAGGCTGGCCCTGTGCTCACAATGTAGCCCAGGCAGCCTTGAACTCAGCAGTCCTCCTGCCTCTGCCTCCCGAGTTCTGGGATTACAGGCATGAGCCAGTGCACTCAGCCTAACCAGCATTTTTAATAGATAATGTTGACCCTTGTAGTTTACTCTTGGTTGATCAGATACTACTGTCTTCAAAGTTGTGAACAATATGTTGCCCTCTACTCCGAATAAATGTAATTTCTAATACTGGGTCAAAGTCCAAAATTACTATCTCCATCTAGTCTCAGATCCCTTATTTTAATCTAATCAAGCAATCATTATGTAAGAAAGTAGAATGTAGTGGAAAGCGAACTCAGAGAAGCATTTGCCCTATGGGTCCTACTCCCAACACCACAGTACACACCCCAGTTTGCAATTCTGTGATGTGATTCACAAGTTTTAGTTTATTAGTCTGAAAGGTGGAGAGGAAAAAGATAGAAACAAGAGCTGTCACAGGATCAAATGAGATAATAGGAACAAGTCTTGTTAAAATACTACAAGTCATACACATTTGCAAGGTGGATAGCACAACACTGACTTAGTGGAAAGCAATCTGATTAAGATAATACAGAATACCCTAAACTGGCTCTTCTGTGATACAGACTGAGACACTTGCACCTTCAGAAGTGATCACTTATTATCGCATCTGTGATGATTAATGTGATGGTCAACTTTACTAGATCATGGCATGCTTAGAGCATCAGGAAAGCCCACTTCTCAGTGCAGCTGTGGAGGGATTTCCAGGGAAGATGGGGTACAGATCAGTGAACTGAATGAGAAGACCCACCTCAAATGTGTGCACTACCACCCGGTAGGCTGCAGGTTTAGATGGAAAGGAGGCTAGAAGGGGGATGAAAGGAAGAAAGAGCTGACCCTTGATTGCACAGCCTTTCCTTGGGTAGGTGCATTTTTCTGCTGCTATCAGCAGTGGACATCAGACTCCAGGTTCTTCGGATTTCAGATGTCTCCTGGCACCAGTCGTTCTGCAGGAACTTTTAGACATCTGGTATCAGAGTGGGGATGTGTCACCATCCATGGTAGTTTCTTGAAAGGAGATTCTGTTTTTTCCATCTCTGCAGTCACACTGCATGACAGGTACTCAACAGAGCAGAAGAAGAGAGAGAGTAGCAAGGGCTAATGCAGGGGGCACAGTCTATGCAAAAGAAAACCACTGGGGGGGGGGTCCGGGGGAAGGGTAGAGACCAGATTTTCTACTGAGACTGTGTGCAAGTCACCAAGGACCTTGAATGACGGTAAAAGGAAAGATTGGGAAAGCAGGTTGCAGCAAAGAAATGATTCACCATACAGCTATGCAACTACATAGTAATGACAGAATGGAATGTTGTGAAGAAACGAACCTGTCAGGAAGATTTTTTAACCACATTTTTTGCTATTTCTCGGTCAATGATCTGAGACTTTCCAAGAAGTTAAGTTTTTTGTTGTTGTTGTTTTTTATTTTTTTTTTTTTTGAGACAGGGTCTCGCTTTGTAGCTCAGGCTGGGCCTGAGCTCACTGTGTAGCCCAGGCAAGCCTGTAACTCAACAATCCTCCTGCCTCTGCCTCCTGAGTGCTGGGATGACAGGCGTGAGCCACCACACCCAGCACTATGGTATGTGGTATTGATGGCTGCTGGGTGTGTCACCACGCCCAGCATTGTATGTGGTTTCCGGGATCGAACTCAGGGCCTTGCGCTTGCAAGGCAGGCACTGGAACCACTGAGCCAAATCTCCAGTCCCAAGAAGCTAAGTTTTTAACACTGCGTGAGAACTCTCTCTCTGTGTCTTTCTCTCTGTCTCTCTCTCTGTCTCTGTCTCTCTCTGTTTCTCTCTCTCTCTCTCTCTCTCATTTTGCTATTTTTCTTTCCTAGTATAATATATGTACTTTTAAAGCTTTCATAATATAATTCTAAAGCTTACAACCCAAGTCATTAATATATGGTCTGTGGATCTTGTTCTGAGATACAACATAAATCGTGGCTCAATTAAGGAAAGTTTTAAACAAAGTATTTGATTGATAGTCCAGAGCTTCTAAGGAAATATTAGTGCA
>PVIC010040366.1:0-12500 GCA_004025085.1 Thryonomys swinderianus
GAGACAGGGTCTCATTTTGTAGTTCAGGCTGGCCCTGAACTCACTCTGTAGGCCAGGCTACTCTCGAATTTACAGAAATCCTCCTGGCTCTGACTCTTGAGTGCTGGGATTACAGGCATGAACCACCACACTCGGCACTGTGGTATGTGGTTACCAGGGATCAAATTTGGGACCTTGTGCTTGTGAGGTAGACACCAGAACCACGGAGCTAAATCTCTGGCCAAACACAAGTTTTCTATGTGGGCAATGACTGTACTGTCATATAGGTCATTCAGAAAGATTTCACTTAAAAATAAAAAACTAGCCAGGCGTGGTGGCTCACACCTGTAATCCCAGCACTTGGGAGGCAGAGGAAGAGGCAGGAGGATTGCTGAGTTCGAGGCTTGCCTGGGCTACATAGTGAACTCAGGACCAGCCTGAACCACAAAGTGAGACCCTGTCTCAAAAAAATAAAAAATAAAAAATAAAAAACTAGTTTAGAATACACACTCTAAGAATAATACAATAAACTTGGCAACCAAGCTCAAGAGCATAAAACAAATGAATAGAACTCTTGCTCTCTGGAAACTTTAAAATAAAAAAATTCAAATAAAAAGAGAATAAAAATGGAAATCTCAGAACCTTTCAGAAATAAAATCATGATTTTTAGAACTTGTGTTATGAGCTGCAGCTACAGAAATCCTCCATGGGAAACTTGTAAGTTAATTATATTATCCTCCTGAATAAAGATGAATAAAATAAATCAACTCACACATAAAAAAAAGCTGAACACATAAGCCTTAGGACAGCAAAAGGAGAGAATGAAAGACAGTGGCAGAAATCAGTAAATCTTAAAGCAAGAGACACAGAGGGAAAAGGTTCAGAAGAAGTTCTTTTGCAGGAAAAACTTAAAAAGTGAAACACTGAGCTGTTACAGTCTCTTTTCAGTCCTAAAAAGCTAGTGTCTGCTAAGGCCCACACAGTAGCAGAGAAACGCACTGTGTCACAGTTTTGCTCAGCTGAGTTTTCTGGGAAATATGAATCACCAGATCCAACTTCAGCAGATAAAGGAAACATGTGCAGAGTGATTAGAGCAAAATCCTGAAAGAGAGCAAATGCTTCAAGCCTGCTTTCCTGGGAAGTTCTCAAATGACTTGTAGGAGTAACCACCACCATACTGTCAGAGCATGTCTTAGTGTGGGGTGGAAGAGTAAGCTGTAAACCTTTGGTGGATCAAATTTTGATGACAAAACAAAAAATAGTAGTAGAAAAAAAGACAAGCAAAAACTGAGTTTCACTTATTAAAAAAGAAAAAGCAACGAAGATCCTCAGGAAAGTGTCAGGAAGCGATCTACTGACATATTAAAAGAATCCACCTTAACCAGTATTTCAGAAATCCAAAATCAATAGTGGGAGTTTTAGATTAAGAAATTTGTTAACAGTGTCCTCTATATTAGTAAAAGTTCCATCGATGTTGAAATAGCACCTAAAATTCAACATCTATTGATTAAAATCTTTTATAATTTTATTTTTCATTTTTCATGCAGGATCGATCACAGGCTTTAATCTGAAGGTAGCGTCGCACATAGTGGAGAAGCAGAAAACAAAGTAAAGCCATCACCACCACCATCACAACAAAGAGAACACAGGGGGACACTGTTATCATTTTTATTAAATGCCAGGGATGCCAGTTTATACAGCCAGACAAGGGAAGAACATGGATCTGGCAAACTGGAAAGAGTTCAGTTATCATAATTTTCAGAAATATAATGATTTATTTAAGAAGTCCAAAATAATAAGTTGAAAAGCTCAGACATAATAAATTGCAAATAAAATAGCTTTGTGAGCTGGCTGGTATAAAATATGTAGAAATTTCATACTATTTACATATGCCCCAAAATATCCAGTAGGAATGAGTAAAGATCTCATTTACAATCCCAAGACTTAGATAAAAATATCAAGAGTTAAACAAAATACTTAAGGCCTAGTCTGTGGACTTAGCTCAAGGGGTAACCAAGTCTAACTTGGAAGCACAAGGGCCTGAGTTGAATCCATGGAACGGCAAAAAAAATACTTAAGGCCTGTCTACAGAAAATTTAAAATATACTGTGGGATATAGAAGAGGATGTGAACAAATGGAAAAAAAAAAACATACACCTTTAGAAGATTTGTTGTCATAAGAGAGTCACTTTTTCCTGTCCTAACCCGTGAATTTAGGGCAATCTTGGGTGATCTAGGTGGTGGCGGTGGAGAGGAGGGGACTGGCTGAGCCTGACAATGCAGAGACCTCCATGTCTTCTGTTCATCCGGGCACATGAGGAGCTGATGACCAGTTTCTGCTCACTTAGGGACACTTCCTGGTCCATGACTGTACTTTCTCCGAGAGGCGACTTTGACAAGGACAGCACAGAGAAGCCCTCTTTGAGAAGTTCTCAGCCCAACTGAAAGAAAATGGACCAGTTGCCAGGCTGGTAGTTTCGGATGGCTCATCTGTGGTGAGTTTTTAGCACAATTAGGATCTACGGCCATATTTCTTTCTGCAGAGTCTTGGGTCGCAGCTGTGAGGGCCTTGAGGAAGCTGCCATTATCAACAAGTTGCTCCCCTGAGGTGGCCGTAAAAATAAAGCCACCTTAGCCTTAAGTGTATCAGACAGGGCTCACCACAGAGAAAGAACTGGCAGATAGATCAGTAAACAGGTGACAGGCATGAGGTATGATCAAAAAATACAGTGGCTGTTTAAATTTTAAAAATTTTATTGTAGTGAAAAATATATTGCTATTTTAGCTGTGTGCTGTGATCAGTAGCTTGATGTCCTGAATCCCTTTGATATGCTTATCCTTCCTACTCATTTTGATTTTTAAAAATTGAATTCTTTATTGGTACAATTTATATACATCTCAAAATCACGTATAACATTGGGGAATTTGTACCAGTATATGACAAAAGTTAATTCTCATTTTTACCCATATCCCTAACCACCCCACCTCCTCACCCCTTTTATACATGCTCTTTTATTTTCTTTCTGTATTACATTTATTCCTTCCCCTCATCACATTCGCACACCAAGTTTCCTATAGAAATATTCCACTCTATAAAAGCTGTCATACTTTCTAGAGCTCATTTGCATCTATAGGTGTTCACGCCAAAGAGAAGATCCGGAAATTGTCTATCTGTGATCTATTGATTTCACTTATTAGTATATCCTCCAGGTGTCTCCATTTGCACCTAAATGGATTGATCTTGTCATTTTTTATGGCAGAGTAATACTCCATTTTATAAAAAAACCACATCTTCTTTATCCACTCTCCAGTTGATGGACATTTGGGTTGTTTCCAAGATTGAGCTATCACAAACTGAGCTGCTATGAACAAGGGTGTACATCTGTCTTTCCAATGTGATTTTTAAAATTCTTTTGGGTATATTCCTAGCAGGGGGATAGCCGGGTCAAATGGGACCCCTAGTCCTAGTTTTCTGACTACTCATTTTGATTTTGAAGAAGAGCTAGAAGTCACACGGCGCCAGATCCGATGGATAAGGTGGACAAGGGCGCACCTGAATATTTTCACAAGCCTGTCTCTGTTGGTTGGCACTTGGCAGCAGTGTTCACCATACTTTTATCCTGTCTCATAGGGACACTCGCAAAAGGAGAGCTTCCGGAAGTGCTTTGGGAAGCTGCAAGGTTGGTGGTTGTGAGTGTTCTAAATGAGGGGACTCATGGCAGTATCACTTTTACCGTACTGAAGTTTTAACATATTCCCTCCTGGTAGATAACTTGTTAAGGGAGTTGAGTCCGTGAGGGAGTTAAGTCCCTTAACAAGTGGAGGGAGAAGCTCCACTAATAGCCATCTACCACCTGGACACCCAGGAAGCTGCCAGCGAGGAGGCCTGGTCCGAGGCTGAGAGCCACAGAGCCAGGGAGCCGGCGCAGTCCCGGGGGCCTCTGTTGCAGTCCCGGAGTCATGAGATCAGAGCCTGCAAGTGAGTGTGTGCGCGTGTGTGTGTGTGTGTGAGAGAGAGAGAGAGAGAGAGAGACAGACAGACAGACAATCAGGCAGAGACAGAGTGAGGGAGAGAGACAGAGACAGAGACACAGACAGGCAGAGACAGAAAGACAGACAGAGAAAGAGAGAGAGAGAGAAAGAAAAAGATAGAGAATGAATAATGGATTCTGTCCCATGGGTAATAGGATATGTTGACAACATTGATTCGTCCCGGTGAAGCAGGCTTTTGGGGAAAGATTTTGAGCCTTTTATCCCCAGAACCAGGAAACAGCAAGTTTTGTTGCTATGTTGTGTTGTGTCTCGGTGTGTGTGTGTGTGTGTGTGTGTGTGCGCGTTTGTTGCTGTAGCCGCGGAAGCCAGTACACCTGACAGCGGCTGAACAAAATTCATAAATGTCGATGGCTGGAGGCCAGAGCCACGCCCCACCTTGGGTGCTGGGCACGGCCATTAGTGGCACGAGCAGGGGCTTCTAGGTGAAGGGACAACGGACGCACCAGAAGGAGGGCCGTGGTCAGCTCGCGGTTCTCCTGGCTGCTGTGCTGAGAGCCTCGGTGAAGGGACCTTTATAACCCCTCTGGAGGACATCTGTGTGGGTCAGCGGTTCCCCGGCCCGGGCAGCTCCGCCTGTGCTCGGAGCACGTGAGTCCTCAGCAAAGCACTGCCGCGTCCTGACCCACCCCGCTGAATCTTCTGAATATGATACAGTTCTTTGATTTTACTGTCATCAGTGAGTTGAGATCGGCGGATCTGTGGGAGAGCAGCGTGTCCTGAGTCCTGCTGACTGTGGCAAAGGTGGGACGGCTTTGTGGGCAGCAGCACACGCGTTATGAAAGACAGCCTGACTCATTCTGGAAACGGAAGTCATGTTTTAAGGAAGAGCGATGAAAACCATTTACCAGGGGGCGCTTTGCTCAGTGCAATGTGGACGGTTCCAGAGACAGACCCCCCGAGCCATCACCCCTTGTCACGGTGACACTCTGGGGACCGTCACACAAATCTGGAAGTGGCACTCCCTTCTGGTGAACGAGCATGACCTCTCGCGTCCCATCTGTACTTACAAGGCCCGATCGCCCGAAGTCCCTGTTCTGCCCCTTCGCAGCCTCCTCGCTGTCCACATCAACCGGTCTGGACAGCAGAGGGCGGGCCCGGGAGGCTGGGAAGCCTGCCCGCAGCCGGGGGAGGAAGACGGCCAAGCCTGGGCTGTCTGAGGGCGAGGCTTACCCAGGAAGAGGGAGGAGCTGCTGTAGCAGAGCCCAGAGACGGTGAGTCAGGTGCGGAGCCCCTTTGCAGAGGGCCTTGCAGCCCGCAAGAGAGCTGAATCTGGTTACACAGAGCTTAGTAATCTGCATACGTACCATATGATTATACAGGTGCACACACACGTGCCTTGTCCTACCGCCTGCAGGAACCTCTGGGCGGTGTAACGGGAGGAGCAGATCTTGGCACTGTCTCTTCCGAGGCTAGCGTGGAGGGTCCCGTTTGCTCCTCTGTAGGAGATCACCATTTCGCCCTAACTAGAGCCCTTCACACCCCATCCTCAGAGATGCTTAAACATCACACGTTCAGGGACAGGATATCCCTTAAATGACAAGACCTTGCCTTACTCTCCAGCTCCTCTGGCCGTGCCCGGAAGAGAGGTGAAATGAATCCCCACTGGCCTGACTGATGAAGTCATCCTGAAGTCGTCTGTAGTGCCCTAGAAGACCAGCACTGTCTACTTCCAAAGATTCGAGCTTCGCTCCCTTCCCGGCCTTTTCTCTCCACAGATGGCTTTTAGAGGGTAGATTCATGCCTAGGAGGAGGGGCTCAGCCCCTGTACTGTGATTCTAGCCAGACACAGATGCGAGAGTAGAAACCCTGAGATGGATTTGGAGTGGCACATACCTCGGGGACTGTTGCATGACCCTAAGTATTTTTGATAAAGGCAGGTTAAAAGTGCACCCTACAATGGGGTGCGGGAGGCCTGCTCTCTGCAGTCTGCCAGTCCCAGCCCTGAGACCCGAGGATGTCCTCACCCTCCTGGAGCGCAGCTTCCATTCTGTGAGACTCACATGGGTGCTTAAAACGGGATGCACCACATGCTGGGCCCTGGGCCTGGACTCTTTGGGCGTCCCCTCCGGGCCGCTGCCATGATTGTTAAGAGTACGTGTTTCCCTGGTCCTCTCAACTTTCCAGAGGGGTGAAAGCATAATGCTGATTTTTCTTCAAACCTATTCTGTCTCAAATCATAACTCAGTGCTTTGGTTGACACTTTGTGTAAATTGCAGTGTAAGTGTAAATTGTAAAGGCAAATAGTTTGTTGTTGTAGATGGGTTGAGTACATCTTGGAGTACCTGGGTATGTTTCATTGAAAAGGTGCTGCACTGTGAGGAGAAGCTGATTTTTTTGAGAATTTATTGTGTGCCATGATTTCATGTAGTATTCAAAGTAGATTTATCTCAGTGTGTGGACCTTGGGTTCGGTCCCCAGTATATCCAAAAGAAGTTAAAATGGTAAATCTTATATATTTTTACCACCTTTAAAAGGGAGAACAAAGCAAAAGCCACATACTGGGCTGTAGTCCTAAGAGCAATCGAGTCACAGGTAGCAGCCAGCAGATTCTGGTTACTACTGAGTTCTACGCCATGTCTGTGACTTAGCCAGTGTGGTGTCCCTACTGTTGCGCTCAGGGTCTACTTCCTCCCACTCTAGAACCTGATGTGCTGTTTCGGCAACTGGTGGATGTGGCCAGATTTCCCCTGGCTCAGCTCTGCCCTGGCCTTCAAACATTTGTCAGAAGGCTGCACATCAGACATATCAAGGGCGTTTTGCTGAAATAGATGGTGTCAGGAAGCACAGTGTTTATGTCAGTATATAAAGAGGTCAAATCACTTGACAGGATTTGTGGGACATTAAAGAACTGCGGTGGTGGAAATGCTAGTTAGGAATTCATTGGCTCGAGCCACAGGGGTGGCTCCTATTTCAAGGGGAGCACTTGGTAGATTCCTATGGAACATCTCCAAGGTGTCCTCACATGTGGCCACTGTAGCCCTTCTCTCTCCAGGCTAACAAAGAACGTGGGCCATGTGAGGAGACAGTAGCCCCTGGAGTCTTGTGGGTGCTTTGTGCTTTCTATAAGGGGTCTCAGGAGTTTCAAGGTAAACAAAGCAAAACATTCGTTTCTCTGGGAATTTTCAGGGAAGTTGATTGTACTGTTATGTGGATCCTAGTCTACTGATTTACTCAAGTGAGGTCATCTGTGCCATGTGAATTCATGGTGCTGCAACTTGGTGGCCATAATGACAAGCAGCCACCTATAGATATGATGCCCAAAGAGGTTATCTCAGGAGACCTTGCATGCTTACTGCAAATTTGGCCTGGGGTTAAAAACTATGGTCCCATGACAGCACTGACTACAGATGCATGAAAAGTGAAACTGAAGGGGTTTGTGGAAGGTGAACCTGACTCTGAGTGTGTGTGTGTGTGGGGGGGGTTGCCTTCTACACTTGCTTATAGGGTAGGTTTATAGGATCAGAGCAGGAAGTATCCACAAGAATTATTGTATACTGGAGAGATGGAGGGCCTAGTAGATACTTGGCCAAGAAGATGAAAGCCACAGAACAAGGGGACAAAGGGCACACCTGAATCAGGGCCTGGAAGCTTCTAGACCCTTGAGAGTGGCTGGTCTGAGTCTACACTGGAAGCTGAAGAAATTGGAGTCTGACTTTCAACAGGCGACAGCAGCAAGCAATAGTATGAGATGCTCCCGCTCATGTAGAACATGGCTCTTCAAATCTCACCACCTTCCTTCTTCTTCCTTTTTATTCTACCCGGTCTATAAGCTTATTGTTTGGTGCCCCCTCTGATTAGGATGGGTTCTTTCTCCTCAATGGCTGGTCTACAAATCATATATTCTAGAAGCACCCCAGAGACATGGTCAGAAATGTGCTTTACTGATTTAGGGTTTCCTAATCAAGTCAAGTTGACACATTCCAACTAAAGGTCTCACTTCCCTTCATCCAACCTCCAATCCATCCACTTATTCTGCTATCCTTCCCTTCCATCCAATCCACCTACCTACAATTAACCCTTCTTTTTATTTTTTCTGCCTTCCTCCTACTCTCTATTCACCCATCCACCCATCCATCTATGCATGCATCCATCCTTTCACCCACCCAGCAATACTTATTAATTTCTACTGTGTGACGATGCTATTCTAGAAGCTGAGGATGCATGATCCTATCTTCTTGGACTTTATGTTTTACCAGAGAATATAGAAAATCGACGAGCAGGGGCTACACTGTGAACCCAAGAGTATGAGGACATGAGAGCAGTGAAGCCACATGGAGAGGCCATATGAAGGCTTGTCCCAATGAAGGAACAGAGAAATCTGATTCTCAATTTAAAAGTATGGCTCAAAGTCCTGGAAAAAGTAAGATTGGTGGGTCTCGAATACTTTAGAGGAGAGGGCGGTGAGGTTGGCCATAGTGTAGATACACTGGGAAGATGAATACTGCAGAATCATGCGTGCTGAAAGAGAGAAGGAAGGAATCAGGGAAGGTCTGAGGGCTCTGGTATGAACAGGTAGAAAAGAACTGCTGTGTCCTGAGCTGGGTGACTCAGAGAGTGAGAGATTGGGGCGTGTGGGGAAATCATCAGTCTGGGTCCAGATGCGCTAGCTTTCAGGGCTCATGAACACCCGTCAAAAGCTCTGGGATGTGACTGGATGGGAGATGGGCTCCATTCAGTGGCTATCTGCAGAGGGGCAGCTATGAAACTGCAGAGCAGACAAGTCACTGAGAAACTGTGGAGGCAAAGGTTGACCCGTGGGGTGGCCTGTGGTGGCATAGTGCCCAGGGATAGGGAGAGTAAGGAGGGCAGTCTAGGAGAGTGTTGTAGGACCACTAAATTCTTTAAACAGACTTATAAATTATAAATTCAACAACGCCAATAACTCACCTAATACCCCAGGCCTCCAGTGACCTCTATCACCACAAAGGCCCCAGAACAACTGGTTCCAGCTGCTTCAACATGGTGGCTGTGCAGTCAAAATGAGAGGCTTTGATTTCAGTGACAGAGGAGGAAGTTCAAAGGAGGGTAGTGGGTCGAGGGTAAGACACCACAGCGCTCCTGGGCAGTGCACAGAGTAGACCCTATTTCTCTCCCAGCAGCCCTATTGGTCAGTATGAATGCAACCCATTTGGCCTTTAGCCTGGAGCAGAAGCCCCATGCCTGGGAAATCCTCACTGAAGAGACTCTTTAGCACATTACCACCACAGTATGGTGCCTCATGGGTACCCCGGCACCTACAGGGGATGTTCTTGTGCAGTACGGAATGCTGGCCTCCATGTGTCTTTATGGTGGTCTTGGGCTAGTTCTCTGTCATATCCCCAAAGGACCGGGAGAGGTGACCCTATTGGGTGGTCAACTAGGGACCTTGTGGCCACCATTTAGTGAGCCAGTGGCCCTTGGTGTGGAGAAGGCGCTCTCACCCACTGCCCCCTGAGTTTCCTGGGGTTCTCTCCTAAATGACTCCCAGGCAGGTCACACGAGGCCTGGTTCTCTTGTTCCAGTGAGCCGGCTAAGCACATTTCTCAGGCAGAAAATATTTATTGATGGGCTCTTTATCACAGATGTCACCTGAATAAAATTATTTTCCAGGATTCAAGTTGGCTGAAATACAGGCACCAAGGACAGGAGCCAATAATTCAATGTACGATATTGATAGCCACACACGGTGCTTTCTGTTTTGAGAAGCAGCATCGGTCTGCGAGGTGCCTGGGGGCCATCTATCATCCCCAGCACATTAGGGAGGCCTGCAATGTCACGGATTCGTTTTCTAATGTGTGATCCTTCTCCGGGCTGCATGGCAAATGGCTATGTCCCTTCACTGCTGGCCCAGAACAGCTAGTGCAGAAGAAGTAGGCTCTTGCTGTACAGTGACTATGACCTGGCCTGAAAGTTGACAAGGCTGCTAAGGTGTGGTAGGCCTCAGGTTGAGGACACTCCTGGACAGATGCACACCTAGGGTGCATCTTCCTTGGATGAAGGCATTCTGTCTCACCTGTGAACATGAGTGTGCACGCACATGGGTGTGCTTGTGTGTGTGCTTGCATTTTCTTGTGTTGTCTGGAGCCACTCATAGCACACAATACACTGTCTTCTACTGCCTTCGCTTCATACCTTAAAAATGCCTAATGGGGGCCAGAGATTTAGCTCAGTGGTTCTGATGCCTACCTAGCAAGTGCAAGGTACCTGGTTGATCCCGGTGACCACATACAACAATACTGGGCACAGTGACTCATGCCCACCAGCAATCAGTACCACATACCACAGTGCCAGGATGTGGTGGCTCATGCCTATAATCCCAGTACCCGGGAGGCAGAGACAGGAAGATTGTTGAGTTTGAGGTTTGCCTCAGCTACATAGTGAGCTCAGGGCCAGCCTGAATTACAAAGCTAGGCCCTGTCTCCAAAAAAAAAAAAAAAAAAAAAAGCCGATGGACATCCCTTGAGGACATACTCATAAGTGAAATAAATAGGTCACAGATGTATAAATACCGTATCTTTTCTCTGGATGAGAACTAAAAGTGTAAATTAATTCTAAAATGTATGATACATGTGAAATAGTAAGAAAATATTCAAAGGGAAAAGGGTTTTCGGGGTAAGTAAAGAAGGGAAAGAAAAAAATCTGATGGTAAAAAAAAGGAAACAAAGCTTGTGTGTGTAGGGGGCGGGGCATCGTAGGGCGGGTAGGGGAAAGGGAAAAAATGAGAATTAATTGTATCATGTACTGGTACAAATTTTCAATGTCAATTTTGATCATAATGTGTTTATAAAATGTACCAATAAAATCAATTTTTAAAAAAGCCTGAAAACAGGTTAAAAAAATTACGTTGTTAAGTCAAGAGAGTGGTGGTTGCCTGTGGGTCAAGGGGCATAAAGCAGTTTCTAGGGTGCTGGTACTGTTCTGTATCTTCACCTTTGAGGTTATTAGATGGCCATCATCATGGAATTATTCCCTGAAAATGCCTTTTGTAAATTGTGCAAGAATCATATCTTTTTTTTCTGTATAAAATTCTAGCTTTTGAGGGCAACACTGGTAAAACAGAAAGGCGCTTCCTGCCAGCGGGTCTCTGCTGTCTGGGCTCAGGTCAGGTGGGTTGATCCTGGCTCGGCCAAATGGAGAGCAGCAGGCACAAATGAGCTCTCCCTGCTCCCTCCCCTGAGGGAGGATGGAGAGCAGCCGCTGTGCCAGAGGGAGGGACCAGGATGGACGGTGAGAGAGCCTGGCGCCTGGTGGTTTATGGGACATGCAACAATAGGCAGTGGTGCACGGTCAGTGCAGACACCACGCAGGCTCCTCAGTCTCAGAATGCGCCCTGGTCTGCTCAGTCACACATGGTCTGAGAGGGAGCTGGCTTGCAAATTTGCACCCCACTCAGCTGGGGTGTGATGTGTGGCTCCCGGAGGTGTCTGATCAGGGCCGAGAACATTGTGCTTTGTTCCTCCCCCTGAAGGGTGTGTTCAGGCTGTATTATCACAACCCTGTGGAGGAACTAGTCCACTGGGTAGTGTGAAGATCACCAGGCGGGCATGAGCCAGGGCAGGACAGAAACAGGATGGAGAGCAGGGCCCAAGGGGGAACGGCGACAGGATGCACGTGTGTTCCTGGAGGCTTGCTCCCGCTGCTTCCTATGCCACAGTTGGGCTAGTTCACTGGATGGGCTAATTGGTACCTTGGAAATGCCATGTGGGCTCTGATGCAGGTCCAGAAATTTCAGTGGGACATAACCTGGGGAGAGAGCTGGCCCAGGCAGCAGCTGCAGAGGTGTAGCTGGGCCAGTCGTGGGCACGGCTGAGGTCCAGAAGATAAGGGGATAGCCGTGGCACAAGGCTGACTGGTGCCTCAACTCACTTGGGTGCCAATCTTTTGTCAGGTGACAAGAACCTTTTGGCTGTTTTGTGTGACCCCTTGGCTTGGGGTGCCTGCGATTTAGAGAATGAGTGATCATTCTGAGAGCTGATCCTGCTTTTTTGCTTGAAAAAGACATACAAAAAAGTAATTATGGATTTTTGTGCTTTCAGATATCTGTCCTTACTCTTACATGACACTTAAAAGAATTTTTCATTACATGGCTCCTGGTTAGAAAATTGACTTTCAGCTGATAAGTAATTCCGTGCTTTCATGGTGGAAATAGTATAAGTTAAGTCAGATATTATGTCAAGTGCAGTATTTCCTATTACACTCCTGGGATTTTTGAATGTGAGCCAGGGTTGGGGAGGGCTCATTCACGTACTGTGAAGTTTCTAGTCTTTTGGGTTGGCCCGTGTGCTTCTGATCTTTAGTTGGATGAATTAGAAATGTGTCATAGTGCTGAGCAGTGACACAGTTTGGGAAGTTTGGGGTTTTGCAAACAACATATTGGAGGAAGTAGAAGGATTGAGAGCTCCCTTTCCTTTTCATCTCCTACACAGAATTGTAGTTCCTTGAAGAGAAAAAAAAAGTCATGGTGCTCTGATTGGAAATGAGGAGTCATT
>PVIC010040367.1:0-16664 GCA_004025085.1 Thryonomys swinderianus
GGCACCTGCCTCGCAAGCGCAAGGTCCTGAGTTCGATCCCTGGTAACCACCTACAATGCTGGGCGTGGAGACTCACGCCCACCAGCCATCAATACCACATACCACAGTGCTGGGCGTGGTGGCTCATGCCTGTCATCCCAGCACTCGGGAGGCAGAGACAGGAGGATTGCTGAGTTCCAGGCTTGCCTGGGCTACATAGTGAGCTGTGTGCCAGCCTGAACTACAAAGCGAGACCCTGTCTCAAAAAAAAAAAAAAAAAAGAGATGGGCTCTTGCTGTCGCTCAGGCCATACTGACAACTTCAGCTCCAGCCACTGCCCTAAAACTCACAGCCCTATACATCCAGCCACTGACGGGAGAGTTCCCTTGGACGTCTAAGAGGAAATGCGAGCCTACGGCTCTTCCCACCTCTGGGAGTGCTGATTCCATTCTTTCCGTTGCTCTGGCCCTCAGATTCGGGAGTCACTCTATATTCTCTTACGTGACATCTGACACGTCAGCAAATGCTGTTGTCGGTACCGTCAGGGTCCATCCGGAACCTGATTCCAGCTGCTACCACCCTGGTCCAGGTCATCACTGCCCCCTGGACACCGGCTGCAGCTTCCTGACGGGTCTCCTTGCTTCTGAACTTCCTTCTGTATAACTACTACCCGTACAGAAACTAAGTAGGCGCCGGTCGTTCCTCTGTAAAATCCCCTGATGGCCCGTGTCATGGTTTGGATAGAAAACGTTTTCCCGGAGGCTCCCGCGTTCAGGTGTGAGGGTTTTGGAAGATGGTCAAATCAAGGGGCTGTCACTTCATCAGTGGATCAGTCTATCGATAGACTCACAACTCAGCGGCGTTTCCAGGAGGCGAGGGCGGCCCTCGTCAGAGGGAGCAGCTCTCGGAGGCTGACTGGCAGCGGGCAGCACTGTCGCCAGCCTTCTTGCCCCGCCCAGTGAGCGAGGGAGCCGCTGAGGACGGGCTGAGACAGAACCGACCTTCCTGAGAGATGTTTCTCAGGCGCACTGGCGAGGAGCGCCACCTTCCCTGTGGGTGGGGAAGGCCGACGTGGCCCTGGGCTGTTTCACCCTTCACTGTGCCCGGGCGCTCTGCCCGGAAAGCTGTTCCCACATTGCCACAGACCCTCGCCCTCTGCCCTCGCTAGGGTGTCCCTCAGACGCACCGCTCTCAGGCTGCTGACCGCCCCTCCGTACTCCCTCTCCTTCTTCCCTACTTAATGTTCCACCACAGCACTAAGTATTTTTCTTGTCTGTCAACCAACCTGCACTAGCGTGCAAGCTTCATGTGGCCCCCCATATATACATTTTTTCTTTTTTTCTTTTTGGAGATAGGGTCTCTCTTTGTAGTTCAGGCTGGCCCTGAGCTCACCATGTAGCCCTGGCGAGCCTCGAACTCCGAGTGCTGGGATTATAGGCATGAGTCACTAGGCCCAGCATTGTCGTGCGCGGTACCAGGGATCGTACTCTGGACCTTTGTGCTTGTGAGGCAGATGGGAACCACTGAGCTAAATCCTGGCCCAAGATTTTTATCTTCTTCATTGATGTCCCAGTGTCTGGAATAGTGCCTACTATTTGCCAGGTACTACTTAGTTAATAACTGTTGGATGAAATGCATATTCTGCCATAGCAATTAAATTACTTTAAAAAGTTCATTAAAATAGATGTGGCATTTTTATAAGGCAAACCCTAAATCTAAAGATTTTCAAGAAGGCTGGCCACAGCTTATTTTTGAGATGAAAACTGACAAAATTACAGTCATTTTATTTGACGTTATAAAATCATGTATTAAAGATTAACTTAATAACCTAGAACTAGTCCATTACATTATTCTTTCTATTGTCATGTAGCTTTGAAATTTTCCTTAATGAAAAGGTTTAAAACAGCTTTTAGGGGAAGACAAGGTGACAACTTAAAGCATGAATGTAGAAGTGCGCGTCCTCCTTCTGAAGAACAATTTCTAGAGGGAGTCGTTTCCCCACTTCGATCTGAACTTTAGAATCCAGCCAAGTAATTATCACTTAAAATATAATTGCCACCATCAGAAGGTTGTGAAGATGAAAACCAATTAAGACACTTGTTTTAGTACAAGTTTTAAAGTTGAAAAGGAAACTTAACAGGCGATAAGCAGCCTAAATGTTAGTAGAGGTAGGTAAATGATAGTTACTTTAGATTTGAAAAACAAAAGCAGAATTGAACAAGGCTAGGCTGCTTAAGAGATCCCAGACAGGACGAGGGAGGGCTCGTGTGACAGGGCAGCTCCTGAAGAGTTCAGCCACTCAGCTCTGAAGGGAGTGGCTTTAAAGGCCCGTAGAAGAGACGTTTCACAAAAAGCCACCTTATTCTTGATCATTTCAACACGAAGAATCCTGTAGGAAATGAGACCGTGGGGTGTACTATCTACTCATTTTGAGAGGAAAGGCTGGAAAGAGCCTCTCAACTGATCTGCCTTCTCCATTTTCTCAGTTGTGACTACAGTCAGCCCGATCAGCCGATTTTCGGGGAGGAAGTAATTTCTGAGAAGTGGAAAGAGTTTAACAGGTGCATGCATCATCCATAATAGAAAGACTAAGAACTTGATGGAATATTAATGATAAATGCCAGTGTTCTCGAAACTCTCCAAATAGGAGGCCACTGTAGCAAGGTAGTATAAAAGAAGGGCTCAGCCACAGGGAGGGTTTCTGGGAAAGACATCTAAAGCAAAATCTTGAAGAATGAGTAGGAAAACTACATTACAGGGGGAGGGAAGAGACGTTATGGTTATTAAAGTGAGAACACAATAAATGTAAAAAAAAGTCCAGGACAGTGTGGCTGGACAGTGGTGAAGAATCTATGACAAGCGTGCCACCCTCTCTGTCAGCCTACGAGCCAAGTCCCCCCGGCAGCACAGCATTGCACAACAGTGTATATAGTGAACAAGTGCACACTTGGCAAAGGAGTGGGGCACCAGGTGATGACGTCATGAGCCATGACTCATCGGCCACTCCCTGCGCTTTCCAGTGGCTGGCCAGTGCGAGGCCAAGAAGATAGATAGAGATATACGCATGCGTGCTTGGACTGGCTGTGAGTTTTAAGACACTTGTTTTTAATAACACAAGATTTTAGCTTTGAGTTTTCTTATGAAAAACTGAAATCTAATATCCAAGATTCCGCAGAGAAGTTCTAATTAAGAGTCTGAGGGTTTGTTAATGTTGTGTTGTCCCCTTGGCAAATTTCACTGTGTGCAGCACAACATGACATAGGCCCCTCTTCATGGAGATTTTACCAAAAGGGCCATGTTGTCTGGCAGTGATCCCCCTTTTCATGATTTCTCAAAGATAAAATTATGCCACACATCTCTGAGGTGCCACTGAGAAGAAATTCTTTTAAAGGCTGAGTCCTGGGAATGGCAAGGATGCCAGTCAGCAGTGCGCCCCCAACTTACTGAAGGCAGCCTGTATGTGCTTAGGTGAAAGAACAGATACAAATACAGTCATGCAAAGCCAGTGGCAATTTTGCAGTATGCTATTGGTGACGTCATGAGAGAAGAGCTGATGAAGTTGGTGTCTTTGCCTGTAGAACACAAGGGACAGTCATCTACATTGCTGGGAGCGGGCCTCTCATGTCCCAAGACCTAAGACGTGAAACAGTGGTTTCAATTATGTGTGCCAGGCAGCCTTGCATGGTGAGGGGCGCTGTGCAGTGGGACGCGGTGCCACCGTGGGTTTCATTCCAAACCCAGGCACTGGCTCTTGGGCCCAGCACTCCCCAGCCGCCTCACTACCAACCTGAGCTTGAGTGTCATCTTCTTTAACCTCCTTTAACTGTTTTTAACAATTGAGAGGTTGGGAATGCAAGTGGACCTTCACCTCACTCGTTGCCTAGCAGAACAGAAAGGGAGAAAAGTTACTGACTTGTGATCTCACTGTGGGGAGGAGCAGCACAGGCAGGCGTCTCTGCATTCCCACTGTCGCCACACCGGCTCATCAGAAACGGGAGAAAGACCAGCCGTGAGCAGAGCTTTTGCTCAGGGACCCTGGACCCTGGGATGGAAGGAAAACCTAGCTTTTCTCAGGCCAAAGCCTCCACTTTGCTAGAAATGCCTGAGGGTTTGGCTTTCATAGGTTTTACAAGTTACTAGTTCTGTGACCAGCACAAACTCCACATCAGAACCAAACTCCACAGCCTTTGAGAAACGTTCACTTGTGGAAGGATCAAGAGCCAGGGGGAGTGGGGGGGTGAGTGCCTCTAAGTACGACCTGAAAATACTGTCTCTGCAGTTCTAGGTCCCCTATCAACCCCCTTTTCTCCTAGAATACAGGGGACTGAACCCAGGGCCTTCCGTGTTCGGAAAGTGTCCACTGTGTGGTTGTGCTGAGCTCTACCTTCAGCCCTTTAAAACTTTTTTCAAACAGGTTCTTGTAGGTTGTGCTGGCTTTGAACTCGGGATCTTCTCATCTAAGCCCAAGTAGCTGAGACTACAGGCATGTGCCACCGTACCAGGTCCTGTCAGCTCCTCCACAGGGAACCTGTATTTTTAAAATTCTTTGAAGCTAAAATGACAGTGGTTTCATGCGCTGCCTGTTCATCTCATGTATGTACGTGGACAGACTGCCCCTGCCAGATGACCATAGTCCAGAGGTCACTGCTTTCGGTCAGGGAACCCCCAGGAGGCTGAGGAGTCGGGCTTCTCAGCCTTCAACTTACTGTCTCTGTTTTCAAAGCCACGCTGTGTTACCTCATAGGAGAAAGCACTGCCTGTGGTCACACAGTGAGATCGGTGTGCAGATTTCAAACCCATGCTAAATCACACGGTCCGGGACAGTGAGTCCAGAATTTGGAATTAGAAGATGTGGCTTCATGTCCCAATTCCATTAAAAAAGTGGTGTTTGTGTGATAAAGCAGTTTGTTTTCTCTTTATAACTCTCTGAAAAGACTGTGGATTAGATAACAAACACTTTAGAAATCGTTGCAGTAGTTTTTTCTCTGAATGCTTTTTGTTACCAGCTACAGTTTATTGTGTAGAAGAAACAGAGACCTGTACTTCTGGTTGGATAGGGCTAGTTAGGAAAGCCACCTTAGCAATCAGACGGTACAAGTTCCATTTGTGGATCCCAAAGCCTGGTGCATATTCTTCGTGGAGCCGAAGGATGACTTCAATTACTTTCCAGTCTATCAGCTGACGTGACTGTAACAACATGTTTATGAGAACTCAGGACACTAGTTCATAGTTTTAAAAACCAGCTCTCCGGACTCCGCCCATCTCTAGGCCTTCAGGTATGCTATGCCCCAGGTCTCTGCCCCTCACCCAGATGTCTGCACCACCCTGCAAGACTCCTCTCAGACACCATCTCTTTGACAGGACCTGCCTCGGTCTTCAACAAAGTCTCCCTCACAAAGCAATTTAGGTCTGTCCTTTGTACCCTTAATCCAATCCTGATTATAACTGCTCCCCCACGTGAATATAAATCCCACAATAGCAAGATCCATTTCTGTCTGCAATTTTTTTGTATCTCTGGAGCTGGTGATTAAAGAATACAATGTGTTGAATGAGTGAATGAAGGTAGAGCTTTGTGTTCCTCAATTTTGTTAAATAAGTTCTGGTAGCAAAGAAAAAAAAATATGTAATGGAAACTAATATGGTGCTAGCAGAAGGGTTCTGGATAAAGGAATGCTTCCTTTGGCAATGTTCTCTGTGAAAAGAATTTACGGGCTTAATTAAATCATCGAGCTCTTCAGAGGCACAGGAAGTGCCCAGCCCCAAGCGTTTTCTGCACTGTGCACTGTACTCAAGAGCAGGTCCTCTTCTCGGAGGAGCAGTCAACACAATGTCTTTGCCAGCAGACAGTGCCTTTTAGTTTTGTCAGGGCCAGAGACATTTCCAAGGTCTTTAGGAATAGAACCTCACAGGCAAGAATCACAAAGAAGGCGAGGTGTCCTTATTCCAATCTCAGTTTCCCTGGCCTGTTTGGTGTGCTCTGCTCCTCCCTTAGGATACCTTAGAGTTTCATGTAGCCAAGAGAAGCCATCACTTTTATCTTGTATGAACTGTACAAGAGAAGGCTGTTGTGCCCTCAGTAGGATTTCAGACAACAGTCACCAAGTCCTGGGTGTATCTATGTGCAGGGACGTGTGTGACACACAGGCTGTCCTGCTTCCCTCTAGAAGCATCTGCTTACTGGTCTTTTCCTGGCCCCACGCAGTGAACTGTTGGCGAATTTTGGCTGCCTTAAAATACAGATCTCTTGGCCGGAGGAGGGTTAGCTCAGTGGTTCCCGCATAAGCGCAAGGTCCTGAGTTCGATCCCCAGAAACCACATACAATGCTGGGCGTGGAGACTCACACCCACCAGCAATCAATACCACATACCACAGTGCCAGGCATGGTGGTTCACACCTGTCATCCCAGCACTCGGGAGGCAGAGGCAGGAGGATTGATGAGTTTGAAGCTTGCCTGGGCTACATAGTGAGCGCAGAGCCAGCCCGAACTATAAAGCGAGACTCTGTCCCCCCCAAAAAACAAAAAAAACAAGAACAAAAACAGATCTCTTGACCCCAGGCACACAAGAACCAGGGTGCTAGTTAGATAGAGAGCCAGGCCAGTGTTTCCTTCAAGCCCTCCACAACTTCACGGGCCTCAAATTTCACAGGGCTGTTCATATGAGGGTGATTTTGAGGATCTCTGGCTTTAAGTATCCTTTATTTTATTATCCCTTGATTATCTGTTTGTCACTCTGGGTTTTGACCATTGATGAAGGCTATAGGTTTTATTTCTTCCCTGTAAATGAAGAGGCAACCCGCAAGGTTGTTAAACAAATTCTATTCAGTAGCTGGAAAAGTGAATTTCCTGTGGAATGACAGAAATTACATATAAGCAAGCAATTTTATTTTCCTCAAATGTAGCAATAATTTTAATCTGTACATACATAAAACAAACAGTGCAATTATAAAACCTTGAAGGTGACATGCATATTTTAAGGTGCAGTTGGGACAGGGGAGGATGTTAGCATCTCCAATTTTCCTTACCAATTTTCTTTCTAGTTCCTTATGCAAAAGCAATGAGTCAGGAAACTTCATCTGGAATGCTGAAGTTAAAGGTGAACTTCCTGAAGTCTGCAGGTCTAAATATCACAAACAAAATGGAAATGACCTCCTAGGGCAGTTCTGTAGGGACTAGAGTAATATGGCTGGGCTTTCAAGCTGGAAATGGATGAAATCAGGGATGCGTTTTTTCAAAAACTAAGAGATAATGTTTGTAAGCAAGTGTCCTGTTTCTCTGTCGTGGCTGCTACCCATGTGAGCCCTTCCAGCGATTCCTCTATTCGGCGTAGTTTCTGAATAGACGCTGTTCCGTGGAGTCCTCTGTGAGGAGGGGCGGTGAGGTGCAGAAAGAAGGACCTGGGGAAATGGCTTCTTCCTTGAAGTCTGAGTCCGTGTTCCTTGTCCACATTGGATCTCACGACCTCTTCTCTGCTGCGCAAGCAGAGGTAGCTGGTGCGGAAGGTCAGTGTTGTCCTCGTGTACAGACCCAGGGATGCAGGTAAAGGTGAGTGGCGGGAGTTTGCGTTTGCTTCTCCCACAGCGCCTTTCTCGAGCTTTCCCGGCCTGCGGTGGAACTTGTAGAACTAGAGAGTCAGTTCGCTGGCTCCTTTCTCAGAGGCCAGGGTGAGAGGGGGTGTGGCAGGGTGACAAGACACAAAGGGAGACATGGTACCAATTAGCCTCAGAGCAGGATAGAGAAATTCATATTTGCACTGATAGAAATTCAAATTCCCAAAGTCAACCTACGAAAAAGAGCAGATTTCCCTTGAGTGCTAGTTTCCCTCTGTACACGCAGCCCGTGAGCTTCTGGTCGGGCGAGCCCAGACCCTGGGGCAGAACGCTGCAGTTCCGCTGGAATGGCTGCTCCCGCCAGCGCCGCTCGGGCATGAACCCCTAAGTGAATCTACACATGGCGTCACAGTTACCAAAATAAGGAAATAGTACTAGCCAGATGTAACTGCAATTCAATCAATGTTATACTTCACACACAAGTTTAGAAAAATCAAGTGTGATAATAAAAGCATAAAATTAAACAGAAGAAAATCAATTGCTACAAGAAATCAAATGTATTTACAGTAAGATTAAGAGAAAAATAAGCTACTTGGATCATAAATTTAATTTTATTTTAAATAACTTTAGCTACCTCACCTGTTAATACAATAAAAGCGGAAAGAGCAGGCTGCCTTCTCCCCGAGATTTACTCAGAAAATTGTATCTACAACAAATGACAGAATTCACTTCTTGTCCTTTACCCATCTCATCAAAAATTATTGCATTTTCCCCCAAACTGATTTTTTTTGGATTCCTTTGTGTATATATTCATTTCTTCCTCTTTTCTGGAGGCATCTTGGTTAAATCCATCTTTTAAAAAAGGAGAAGGGGTGCGTATGTGGAGGCCAAATATTCTCTTGAAGCCAACGGATACACAGTTGCTTGAAGAGGCTGATTGTACACACAAGCTGCCTGGAGTCAGGGGCCTGGAGGGCTGTTGGGTTTCGAGGAACGCGACAGCTTTGGTGGACGGACACAGGGCCCCACGGCCCTTCTTCCCTCCTGGGCAAGGACGAGGCCGAGCAGGCAAGGCGGAGCCTCGACTCCCCTTAGAATGTGTCATTTGGTTCTCCTCCAAAAGCCTTCATCCAGATAAGCCAATAACTGATTATAAAAATAAGAATAATTAAATTTGGCTCTCAAGAAATAGATTGTCCAACTGTTCTGCCTTGTCATTTTTTTTGCAGTATTCAAGGCCTTTACAAAGAAAGAAACAAAAACATCTCTCAATCTCCCAACAAAAGTGAACTTTTTTTTTGTTTTTGTTTTTTTTGCTCCAAATGCTATGACCTGAAGAATGGCTGCAGAATGAGATATCAAAAATCTCAGAAAAATATATAATATATTTGTATATCTCTGTATGTCTATTATTTAAATTTCACATTCCTTTAAAAGTGGTTATTCAGTCAGTAGCTGCTGAAGGAGGCTCTTCTGCTGGGCCTGGGGGGTCTGCGGTCCTGGCGTGGGCTTTTGAGATCCCAGTGGACCAGGCTGGTTCAGGTAAGGGTCCCCGCCTACCAGATTCACTGTACACTGGACGTCAGCAAACACCTGAACCTGTTGTACCTGCTGGAACACAAATAAAAGATGTGTTTAGACAGAAGGGGCTGCCCCCCCGGCTTATGAGTGGGTACTACTTGAAGTGGAAACTCACTAGAGCATTCCTCTAGTCTGTAGTCACCACAGAGAAGAACTCTTCTGTCTTCTTGTCCTACAAAAAGAAAATTGCTGCACTCATTTTGCTCAGGGTTCTGGAAAGTTCACACTTTAAAAATAAAATCAAAATTGGAATGGTCACGCCTCCTACAGGGTTCCCATCAATAACTGAGAATTGAGTGTCACAGCTAATATTAATTGCCAAGTTTTGGAAAAGCCCAGTTTCACAGTCTGGGTATCCAGTGTTAAGGTGTTTTTTTTTTTTTTTTTTTAAATAACATGCTATTTGGAAGACTAGTTTAAATAGCACTCTATAGATGATTTTAGTTAGAAAAAGTCTTTGTGATGTCATTGAGGAATTTAGGGCTCTGACCCAGTATTAGCAAAATAAAATGACCACAACTCAGTAGCAGGACATCAGCATTACTAAGGTAATGTCCAGCAGTTTTAGATAGCATCTATGTGTATGATCACATGACTACTTCCCGTACTGGCTTTAGAATTATGACATAACTTCAATAGAACAATTATATACTTGATGTTTTTTTTTTCCAGCTAGAGATTCTGCTTAAATACTTGAGCTAAAAGTAACAGTAAATCACTAGCTGAAAACAGTGTGAATTTTCCCTTTACTTTCAGTAGCACCACATGGATTGTCTTACAGATGTCTAAAGAGGCACAGTTCTAGCATTTTCTATTGGGAAAACAAAGCCAGAAGTTAGTTTTTACCACCCAGTCTTACTTAAAAAGTTGTTTGTAGAACTGATTAAGGCCAGTAGCACACTTTTCAGTGTTCCAGATGACAGAAAAGAAATACCTTCCTAGGGCACCTAAATGTCTCAAACTTTTGTGCCTCATGCTTAATAGGATCATAAATCATTCAGTTATTCATCACTAATGAATGCCAATTGCATGCAGCTTTTCTGAAAATTCTTCTATCCTAAACAGCATAAAAGTTGTTTTCTATTAATCACTACTGGGCCAACGTCAAATTTTCTTTTTTTGTTTTGATTTCTGAGACAGTCTTGCTATGTATTTCAGGTAGGCCTTAAACTCACCATGTAGCTCAGGCTGTGATCCTCCTGCCTCAGCCTCCAAAGGTGGGGATTACAGGCCTGTACTACCACACCCAGCTCAAATGTCAAGTATCTTAACCATCAAATTTCTGTTTCAGTCTAGTAATGGTCTCTTCTCAATCCATTTATATCCTAAATTAAGGGAGATAGCCCCTGAACTGAGCTTTTTAAAAGTGCTTGATGAATTAAATCTCTAGTTAGACCGGGACTGTTTTGCTCATCTCCCTCTTTGTCTAGCTTCCAAAGTTTGCTTCCTGTCTCTACCTGCTCCCATTTGCTTCCTGTGTTACGGGCTCCTCCTCGAATACCTGAAGCACACCTGCCCTGGGTCTGTGCTCCAGCCCCTCTGTGTGCTCCCGGCGCTGCGGTTCCTGGTCGCTCGTTCTGCTCTTTTACCTTGGGAGCCTCGCCAGGTCCTGCCGCCCGCCCAGGTGGATAACTTCCCTGCCTGTCCTCTGCCTGCTTCTCCATTCTGCATTTCTCTTTTCTCTTCTCTCTGGCCCCTCCCATGCCTAGGTGCTCACTTTCCAACACAGCTGGCTCTACACACTCTTCCAACACTTGTCTCACATCTTTTTCTTCTCCTTTTCTGCATATCTGTCTCTCTCTTTCTCTTTAATGCAGCTCCCAGCTTCTGCTTGGCAAATACAAAAACACTAGAGGGAACAGGGAGGTCATGAAGAGCTGTGATGGGAAGAAGACTCTGCCACTCGAACTTCACAAGCACGCACCACAGTCCTTTTTGGGCTCCCACCCTTCGGCGCTGGGGACTGAACCAGGGCCTTACGTGTGCTAGGCAAGGATCTGCCACTGAGCTGCATCTCTGGCCCTACATAGTGACCTTTAAATCAGTAGGATATAAAGTTCCATTTTACATGTTTCTAAATATGAAATATTAGGACAGGGCCTAAGGTGCTTTTGTCCAAAAATATTTAAAATCATTCTTGATAAAGGCTTTCCTTCCTTTCTCTCTTTCTGCAGTGCCAGGGATCAAACTCATGACCTTATAGCTTCCAAGGCAGGCGGCAACACCACTGAGCGAAATCCCTGGCCCCAAATTATATTTCTTTAAATACAACATGTTCAGATAGTCCAGTTTTGAAAAACTGAGAGGAGACTAAACTGACTCTCAGACACATTTCAGCCTTTTAAAAAAATACTTGGAGACAGAGTTTCACTATGTGTCCAGGTGGCCGCAAACTCGAAGTGCCCCGTGTGCTCAGGCCTCCAAGTCCAGTGACTACAGACGCGCACCTCGCACCTGGCACTTCAGCTGTTCTGAGTCGTTCACTGTAGACCAGATTCAGGGCTTAGGTTGCTACATGTTCATAGCTGGGCGAAGCCTACCATGGAAGAAGTTTAAGATTCGCCAGGGGAGGAAAACGAAGTGCTGGCTCTGAAGATTTTCCAGAATAGTTTTTATTTCAATTCAAATACTGTCCCAGAGGTCCAGAACTTTAAAAGTTGTCTGGTTTTGGCGGTACGTGATTTGTGGTGCTGCCTGGTTCAGTGAGTGTGAGACTGACTGTTTTTATAAAATATTCTCTCTCTACCCTCCCAAGATTAAGCACTTCCTAAAACTCAGATGCCAGACATACCCTTAACCAACCTTTTTCCTCCTGAACCGGCTGCCCAGCAGGCCTCCCTCCACTGCCTCCACCCTGAGATAATGTCCAAACTAGTGACATCCTCAGGGGTGTGACTTGGTGTCTGCAGCAGTAAGTCCAGACCCTCAGTTTTATATTCAGGGGGGAAATCCACTTCTATCTTCTGTGGCAATTTTACCCTCAGGGAGTGCAGTGCCCCAGGACAAGGTGCTGATACTGTGACTTCTGGTCTCCAGTCCACCCTGATGCTGGCCTGCAGCAACTACCATTTGGTCTGAGAACTATGCTTCAAGGCCCCGTTCAGTCTTTTTGCTGTGTAAATCCTCTCTGAGTAGTTCAGCAATTTCTCCTTCCTTTCTTTTATTAATGCTAGGGATAAAATCCAGGAACTTACATGTTAAGAAAGTGCTTTCTCCAGTGCCATTTCTCCTTTCTTTGAATAGCTATGGCTCTTGCTATTCATAACACTGATAGTTTGCTTGCTTTAACTGTGACTATTTATTTATTTATTTTTGAGACAGGTCTTGCTTTGTACTTCAGGCTGGCCCTGAGCTCACTATGTAGCCCAGGCAAGCCTGGAACTCAGCAATCTTCCTGTCTCTGCCTCCCAAATGCTGGGATTACAGGCGTGAGCCACCATGCCCTGCACTGTGGTGTGTGGTATGGATTGTTGGTGGGCGTGAGTCACCATGCCCGGTATTGTTGTTATGTGGTTACTGGGCTTCGAATTTGGGACCTTGTGCTTGTGAGGCAGACGCCGGAAATACAAGCTAAATCTCCAGGCCTAACTGTGACAGTTTATGTGTATATATCTGTAAGTTTTACATTCCCACAGGCCCTACGTAGTGTGGCAGAAATAGCCAGGACTTCAGTGTTAGTAAGAGCAGACTTTGACTCTCAACTCCTCTTCTTTCTGGCTTTGTGAATGGTGCATGTAGTTAAACCTCCTCAGGTTCAGTTTCTTCATCTGTGAAGACAAGGAATACTGTCTCCTTCGGAGGTTCCAGCACGGCTGAAAGGAGACAGACCATACGGTGCCTAGCACAGCGCCTGGCAAGTCACATTCCATAGTCCAAAGTCCTCTCTTCTCTTCTCCCCACAGCTCACCAAAGGTCCACAAAGACAAGTGTGTTTCTATGTCCATGTGTGGCATAATGCCTGTGTTAAAATATTCTTAATAGGCTAAATCAAAGTTTATTAAAAGTACATGACCCCTTGCCTCCAACCTCTAAATTTAGGTTAACAGAGGAAAGCTGCCACTTTGCTGTTTGCACTGCTCAGAAACATACTTCTGAAGAGGCAGAGGATATAGCAGGCATATTGAACTGAGTGTACGGAGATCTTTTCAGGTGTTCTGATTGAAGTGAGTTTGAGCACTGCTTGCTTACTAAGTAGCAATTAATGGCCACATTTGCGAGCCCATTATCCTCTTTGAGGATGATGAGTTAAATCTGAAGGCTTATCTCACGAACCCTCTCAACAGTCCTGGAAGCAGACATCTTGTTAGCTCTGGGCTGGCGCACATGACACGACTGAGAACAGAGCCAGGCCACGTGCCAGATCTGACCCCCAAGGTCAAGCTCTTGACCATGAGGCCATGCAGCCTCCACAGGTCTCAGGTGCATCTGACAGCTCTGGGCTTAGGATTGTCTTACTGACCTGGGTTCCATCTGTCTCTGTTTTGAGAAGGTCGGTGGATGACAGCTGGTTGCAGTAGAGGCCTGTGTGTCTCAGTGCTGGGTCACTGATCTATGGAAAGTGAACATAAGACCAAATTACCATGTAGTTACTCAAGCTGAAGAACAAGTTCTTCAGTGACAAACAATGCCACCGGCAGGAAAGTAACAGGAAGGCAGGAAAAATAAGAGGTTGGCAATTTAGCACACTGTGCAAATCCCCGAGTTTCCCTTGGAGGGTGGAGAAGTGTGGGGAACATGAGGGGAGTTTCTGGGATGCTGGTGACATCATTTCATAATCTGGGTGGTGGTTACTCAAGTGCGTCCAGTTTGAGAAAATTCACTGAGTTGTAAACTTTTTGGCTCTTCTTATATATAGTGTTTTACTAAAAAGTTAATCCTTCCCACAAGCGAATCAACAAAAGATCTCTACTTCAGTCAAGATCCAATGACAGGGATCATAATGATCTGAACTCACTTAAAAATGGACAAAATGTGTGAAACAACGGCATGCAAGAAACTGGACAAAGGCAGTGGTGGGCCGTCGTCCCTGAGAGCGGGAAACAACCGGGGTCCTGCCCCAGCGGACCCCCAGCCTGCGCTGAGCTCTGAGTGTCACGGGAGAGAAGCGTGGAGAGACGTGCTGGAGGTGGGGAGAGGCCCCGAGGCTACTGCCAGGTGCTGATCAGCTCGCAGACGCAGGAGAGCGAGAGCCACCTGGACAGAGGAGAGGAGAGCTCTCCGGGAGCGCACAGGTCTGGGACGAGGCCTCAGTCCCCGCGGCGCAAATGGAAAACGTCACAGTTCACACAGTGTCAGGCAGCATGCTGCAGCGATTTTGCCTCAGGCGCAAGGTAAAAGTTAGACCTAAAATAGATACTGCCTCTGTCTCATCAAACAATGGGCAAGACTCAAAAGGACTGCATTGTTTCCAAGTAACCTAAGATTTCCCAGAAAAAGGTTCAAGAATACTTATAGGAATATAACGAAGGTGAAGGTCACGTGGCACCCAAGAAAAGTTATCAGATATGTAAAGAAGCAGAAAAATATGACCCACAATGTAAAAGGAAATCAATTAAAAATGCAATCCCAACGTGATTCAGATGGTAGCAGTGATAAGTGAGGGTACCAAGACTGATCTGAGAACAACAGTCCAACTTCCACCAAAGCACAGGACAACTTGCAGGGTCTGCCGCACGCAGGACGGGCCTCTGAGGGGTAGAGCACTGTGTGTGACAAAGCGGTGGCCTGCACTGCTCCAAAGCTGACGAGTCAGGGTGCTTAAGGAACTCCAAGAGCAAAGGAAGCCACACTAGGGTATAGCATAATCAGATTGCTTAAAATAAATTATGAGGAAAAGAACTTAAAATCAGCTAGAGAGGAAAAAAAAAATCAACCATGCCCAAGAATGAATAAACAAATAAAAAATAAAAAACAAAAACAAATAAAAAATAACAGCAGATATTTCATCAGAATGCTGCAAAAGAAGATCTTTATGGAAAGCTGATCCTGGTATGGTAGTGCATCTTGTAACTCTAGCATTTGGGAGGCTGGGGCAGGAAATCGCCTCAAGTTCAAAGCCAGCCTGAACCACATAGCAAGACCC
The DNA here is from genome assembly GCA_004025085.1 of Thryonomys swinderianus. Lineage (NCBI taxonomy): Eukaryota > Metazoa > Chordata > Mammalia > Rodentia > Thryonomyidae > Thryonomys > Thryonomys swinderianus. Next base: position 15,192 of record PVIC010040367.1, read on the forward strand.
TGTCTCAAACTCTCCCCCCCAAAAAAACAAAACAACCCCTCCAAAAACTGAAAGCTAAAATTTCCAACTTAGAATTCAGCAGGAAGAATAAACAAAAACTAGAAGAATCATCGTAGCAGACCTACGCTATGGAGAACATTACAGGAGCCAGGCACAGTGGTGTACATCTGTAACCCAGCCCTCTGGGTGGCTGAGGCAGGAGGATGGCAAGCTCAGGGCCAGCCTCTGTCACTTGGTGACTTTGTGAGAACTTCTCAAAATATTTATTTTAAAAAGGGGAGATGAGCCAGGCGTGATGGCTCACGCCTGTAATCCCAGCACTCGGGAGGCAGAGGCAGGAGGATTGCTGAGTTCAAGGCTTGCCTGGGCTACATAGTGAGCTCAGGGCCAGCCTGAACTACAAAGCGAGACCCTGTCACTACAAAGCGAGTCCCTGTCTCAAAAAACAAACAAACAAATGAACAAACAAACAAACAAACAAAGGGGAGATGGGGCTGCGGCTAGTGAGAAGGCTCTGGGTTCAATCTCCAGTTCTGAAAAGGGGGGAAAAAACCAAAAGAAAACCAAAGAAGACAACTTCAGGTAGATGGAAAACGCTAGCAGGTGGAAATCTGAAACTAGACAAAGAAATGAAGAAAACTGGAAAGTAGTACTACATGGAGGACTACAAACTACCTCCTGAACCAGAACCAACCAACCAACACACCAAAGCCAAATTGCCAGGCTCGGCCATGCATGTCGGCAACACCAAGATCACCAAGTTCAAACCCAGCCTGGGTAAGGCAGCAGGACCCCATCTCAAAATGAAAAAATTAAAAGGTCTGACAATAGCTCAGTGGGAAGACACCAGGTTCAATTCTTCACACCGATAACAAAACAAAAAACAATAAAATAGAATTTCTATACAAAAAAGCAATTGGCATTTATATATTTTGAAGTCTTGCTATAAATTATGGCTGGATAGCAATAGCCTGGTCTCTAGAGTCTCCATCTGTGTAAAATAACAGTCAGACAGTTTCTTCAGTTTCTTCCATTACTCATTCCTAAAAATCTCCAGGAGCCTCCACGATAACTCTGAGTGTTAGATGGCAAGCAACCCCCCAAAAGCTTATCACATAAATTCTAAATGTTCTTTAGACTTTTCAACCTGTATTTCTGCCTAAGTTATCCTGTGATAACCAACCTTGAATGTTCTTTTCAAATCTCTATTTCTTGTTTCTTTTTCTCCTGTCTGTCTGTCTCTGTGTGTCTGTCCATTTCTCTCTGTCTCTGTCTTGTGCTATTGGGGATTGAACCCCACCACCTTCACAATGAAATTCACTAGATCTCTGCCCTTTTTATTTACTTATTTACTTTTAAATTTTTTTTTTTTTTTTCTTTTTGAGACAGGGTCTCGCTTTGTAGTTCAGGCTGGCCCTGAGCTCACTATGGTGCCCAGGCAAGCCGCCGCGAACTCAGCAATCCTCCTGTCTC
>PVIC010040368.1:0-16667 GCA_004025085.1 Thryonomys swinderianus
GCTCCCTGTGCTGGGATTACTAGCATGTCCTCCACATTCTGTGCAATTAGAGAACTTCCACTTTTCCAAACCAATTTCAATTCCATCCCAAGTCAACCATTTCAGTATTTTACCCTCCCTTTTCCAGACAGATCTTCCACATACCCCAAGCTAAACTGAATAATGCGGCCATTTCCTGCAATCACTGGGACTTGGTCATGGATGTCAGAAAAGAAGAGAACTGATTTTAAAGTTCACAAAGTGATGTAAAAATAAATCCCCCAGAATTTGGAGGGTCTAGTCCATCGTAGGACTAGTATAAAAAGTATAGGATGGAAATGGGGTTTAGGGATAATGAGGATATAGAAAAACATTGATGGTAAAAAAAAGGAAATAAAGGTTGTGTATATAGGGGCAGGCAGTGGTAGAGTGGGTAGGGGAAGGGGAAACATGAGAATTAAGTTATGTCATATACTGGTACAAATTCTCAGTGTGGTGTGTAACTGAGATGTGTATATATATAATGTAACAATAAATTAAATTTTTTTAAAAAGTCTTGACAGAGTTCTAATCCCACAGAGCTCTTTGGCTGCTCCGATTCCTACTCTCTCACAATGGAATTCCTTCTTATCTTTAATTTCCACACTTTTGCTTAGCTTTAATGTCACACTTTCCTGGAATCCCTCTAATTAGTTTTCTGACCTTGATCAGTCTTTTCAAGAGACAGCTTTCAGCTTTTGCCATCCAAGAATAAAAAAAAGTAAGCCACAAGAAGCAGAGGGACTGAGAGAAATCACTAGACTTTCCTAAGGTGTAGGCCCTCAGCCACCTGAACTACAACTGGCAGCAGAGAAATTGCTAGAACTTTCCTAAGGTGTAGGTCCTCGGACACCTGAACTACAACTGGCAGCAGAGAAATCGCTAGACTTTTCTAAGGTGTAGGTTCTTGACCACCTGAACTAGAACTGGCAGCAGAAAAATGTCAAAGGATAAGGACCAAAGTGAGTTCCAAAAGTGGAATCCATGAAAGTGAGCCTTCTGACAAACGTGGCATAAAGGACACAGGTGGTCATTCTAACAAATGGGTTGACGAGAGAATGTGCCCCCCATGTGTAATTCTTTCTTCACAATTAGAATGAGTATTTTATTACTAGGGTGTTATTATGTGGTAATTCAAAAAAGTACACAGCTTCAAGATCTTTCTTTGACGTTTTCCAGTATATGGAAGAAAGGTCAATCAGCACTGTACGGTTAATATACATTTTGTGGGAAAAGTTTTGGTTTTATTGGCATTTTAATGATTTCATTTCTCTTTTCACAATATACTTATGAAATTTCTCTTGAAGGAAGAGAAATTTAAGGAAGCCAACAAGAGGACACTGTTGATATGGATACTATCTAATTACAAGGGAAGACAGGAATTCCTATGGAAGAATGAATGGTTAATGAATAAACTGTAGAAGTCAGTAAGAGACACAACTCCCTGGTATAGATTTGGTTCCCTCTTCCCCAGGACTCAATGGGGAAGGAGATGTTGATATGTGGAAGTCACTGCCCTGATGTGGGATTTGAGTAGACTTCTGAACTTAGTGCAGGCAGAGGGGAGGAAAGCTGTGCCCACCACATATTGTACACAAAGTCCTTCATAGGACTTTGGACCGCATGATCCAAATTTGTTTTTGCAACACTTTTGTGAAAAGGCCAGAGGATATGTCATCATCTCTTTCTAAAAGATAAGGTAAAGGAAGTGTGGAGAGATTTATGAGATTTGCCCAAACTCACTGGACTGCTGAACAGGGGAGCCAGACACAGCCGGGTCTCCAGATACCAGCTCCGGAAGTGGCAGCTCTCCCTCTTCTCTGCTAAGCGTTGTAACTCTCAGCTTCAGTAAAGGCCTGTGAATGTCTAGGGAGGAGTCTTTTAATTTTGCTTTCTCATAAAATTTCACCAATTCCACCTTGTTTTGGAGTCTTTCATATCCAACTACAGGTGGTCAGCTAATAGTCTTTTCCATACATGCAGTGCATTGTTAACGTTTTTCTTCATTTGAATGAAATAACAATGGTTGCCGGAAATAGCAAATATTTATTTTGCGCCTGCTACATGGTTATTTTTCAAACACAATCTCATTTATCCCCACACCCCTAAGATATAGGCATTCACTTTTCAGAAAAGGCTACCAAATGGAGAAACCTATGTCTGAGTTAGCCCAACAAAATATCATAAGTGATCCTTGTGACAGTGTGCAGCCTGCAGACAGCACAGCAGAGGCCCTTTTGGCGGAGCTTTATCTGCTCCGAATTTCTTTACATGGAAACGACGCAGTGATTATGTTCAAAACGTTACAGATCTTTAAAAGGAGAATATGTGCCTCCAGGCGAAACCTCTGTGCTGTTAGCAGATCCATTAACTGTGTGGAAGCCTCCTCTGACACCAGTTTCCAAAAACAACTTGCTAAAAAACGAGGTAAATTATAACACGTACCCTGCTGGTGGAGGCTAAAGTTAGTTTCTACCTCAAAGTTTCCAATCCTGGCTTTATGCTTTCAAAATGTCATAAACTGTGACAGTAAGACTCTGACAAACAGGAAACAATTGTCAGCCGTGCTTGCTGGCTTGAAAGAGGCTGCTGTCTTCCCTCTGAGAAGACCGCTTCCCTTCCCTTATGTTCAGGTCTCATGATATCCAGTGGACTGACAGCTTGAAAAGATGCATCTTTGCAGACAGGGGAATCTCAGTCTCAGTCATGAAGCTAAAACGACTAAAGCCCACCTTGATGAGCTTTTCACGCAGTGGGAAGATTGCCTGAAGGCCCACGGTAATAGATACCTGTCTTCTGCTGGAGACTTGGAAAGTCCTTTCTTTGCTGAGAGGGAGAGACGGCCATAGCTGTGTCACTGAAACTGGGACTCTGGAAGGAAAACTACCGTCGTCATTGTCCGGCGACCTCGGGAGGATGAGCGGGGATACGGAGTCCGAACACTACACTCCGTGTTGGTGGAGAAGCTTCTGGTTTATTACGGAAGTTACAGGCTTTTATATAGGGTAGCTTAGGATGTGATTGGGCGAGAGGGTGGGAGTAGTGCTCGTGGTGGGATGTGATTGGGCACAAAGGCAGAAGTAACATTTGGTGATGTGTGATTGATCCGCGTCATTTGCGTCATTTGTGTCATCTGGGTCATCTACGTCATCTGCAGTGGTGTAGTTTCTTAAAGAGCCACTGGCAAGTCAGGAGAGACCAGAGAGAAGGAGTGTAAGTGGGAAACGCCTGGAAACAAGATTTGGCCACAGAGAACTAAGCTCAATATTCTGTAGCTCTCAGTATTTTTCTTTTTATGCAATAAGTAAAGCAGCTTGAAATTTTAAAGCAATTCCTAGTGTTCTCTACTAAAATAAGATTAGCAATTACAGAAAAAAAAAAGAGGAAGGAAGGAAGAAAGGAAGGAAGGGAATGAAAGAGAAAGGAAGAGAAAGATTCTTATGGGAGAGGAATGATTTACTCAATATGTCTTGAAGGAACAACCATTTGACTTCTCTATCCAATAGCTACTGCTCTGGTCTATTCATTCCCTGACTCCAAAGATAAAAAAAGCCAGAAAGAAGCACCCAACAAAATCTTTTAATGGAAAATCCTTTCTGGCACATGGCGCTCTGCATACAGTTCCCTCTATATCCTGCTATTATTTAGACATGTATTATTAAAAAAAAAAGGGGGCCAGAGGATTAGCTCAGTGGTTCCGGCGCCTGCCTCGCAAGCACAAAGTCCTGAGTTCGATCCCCAGTAACCACATACAATACTGGGCGTGGAGACTCACGTCCACCAGCCATCAATACCACATACCACAGTGCCGGGCGTGGTGGCTCACGCCTGTCATCCCAGCACTCAGGAGGCAGAGACAGAAGGATTGCTGAGTTCGAGGCTTGCCTGGGCTACACAGTGAGCTCAGAGCCAGCTCGAACTACAAAGCGAGACCCTGTCTCAAAAACAAAACAACAACAACAACAAAAAAACTACACAGCGCCACTAACAATAGCTACAGAAATTTGGACAGCCTGATCTCCTGAGCAGTACTCATGTCTCCATACCTGAAACACCTCCTGAAAAGTAGATAATGAATTCTTCCCTAGAAATAAACATGCGCCTTGCATAAGCAGAGTGAAGTAATAGTTATTGTTCCTCCTGCATTTGACACCTGTGTTGTGCGTTCAAATCACTGAATGACCAAGCACAGAGGATATTTACCTCTTGTTCTAAATATTCAGCATAGGAATGCTTTGTATTTCTTTTTTTTCTCTGGAATATTTACACATATATAACACAATGTTTTAGAGATTAAATCTAAGTCTAAACACAAAATTAAATTGTGTTTCATATAGAGCTTACATACATACACTGAAAGTAAAGGTTCGCAGTATTTTCTGGTGTACTTACGTGTTACTGGGACCTATCATATGAGATTCAAGTGTGGAATTTTCTACTCGTGCTGCCATGTTGCTGCTCAAAAAGTTTTAGATTTTTGGAGCACTAAGGATTTTAGAATTTTGGATTAATGATGCTGTCTATGACCATCTTTCTTACGCACTCCTCTTATTGCTGTGATATTTTGTTTATAAGCCCCGAGTCAATTAGAAAAGACATAACCCAAAAGGCTGTGCTCACCTAAATCAATCAGTGTAATTGTTTTTTATGGTTTTGTCTAAGGCAAACCAATAACATACGACTGATACCAAAAAAAAAAACTATTTAGCAGTCAAAAGGGCTGCATGTGTCAAAATTGAGCAGTAATGAACATATTAAATAAAATAAGCCTTACACAGAAAGACAAGCTTCTCTTGGTTTCTGTCGGGGAAAAATAGTCCTTAAAAGAGGACATCAGTGTAGAAACAGCACTATTAGGGGGACAAGGGGAAGAGAATGGGGAGGGAGGAAGTGGGGTAAGTGGGTCGGTGAGCATGATCAACTCAGCAATCCTCCTGTCTCTGCCTCCCGAGTGCTGGGATCACAGGCGTGAGCCACCGCGCCCAGCACTGTGGTATGTGGTATTGATGGCTGGTGGGCGTGAGTCACCACGCCCAGCATTGTATGTGGTTACTGGGATTAAACTCAGGGCCTTGCGCTTGCGAGGCAGATGCTGGAACCACTGAGCTAAAGCTCTGGAAAAAGAATACTAGATATTTAAAAGTAAATAAGGAAGCCGGGCGTGGTGGCTCACACCTTGTAATCCCAGCACTCGGGAAGCAGAGACAGGAGGATTTCTGAGTTTGAGGCTTGCCTGGGCTACATAGTGAGCTCAGGGCCAGCCTGGACTATAAAGCAAGACCCTGTCTCAAAAAAAAAGAAAAAGTAAATAAGGAAAACCAACCTATGAGAGAATTCATTTAAAAACACTTTTCTTTTTTTTTTTTAAGTTTTTTGAGACAGGTAAGCCTCGAACTCACAGCAATCCCCCTACCTCTGCCACACAAGTGCTGGTATTATAGATCATTTAAAAATTCTTAACTGAAACAAAAATATAAAAGATGTACTACTGGAGTGTTGTGTAAAGTTCAATACATGGGTACCTGGTGTAATATTTAAAGTTAAACATGTTTATCTGTTGAAATATTTCTTCTTTCCTTTTGGTAAAAGTCTTTAAAATACTTCCCTCTTCCCTCTAGGTTTTAGGATGTGCAGTACATAATCTGTAACAATACCTGCAGTAGTTCCTCAGACCCTCGAGCACCCATGCACCTGTAACTGAGGCCACGAAGGCCCCTTTCTGTCCTTCGTCCCTGCTCCGGTGGCGAACAGTGCTGGCCGAGGCCAGGATTTGTTAGATCCCGGGTGTGAGTGAGACCGTGCTCCACCTGTCCTGCCGTGCCCGACTTGCCTCACAAAGCATAATAGTCTTCAGTTCTGGACACATCCTGACAAATGAAAGGATTTCCTTCCTTTTATGGCTGCACATATTCCGTGGTATATGTGGACCACGGCTGATCTCCCTGCCATGACTAGTGACGACGGCCCACATTTCCACTCTGCTGTAAATACCGTGGCAGTGAACACGGGGCTTCGACACTGATTTCCTTCCCTTTGATACAGGTCCACTAGTGGGATTGCTGGGTCACGTCGTAATTCTCTTTCTGGCTTTCGAAGGCTTTTCCCACTGTGTCTGCAAGGGCCGCGCTGACTTCCACGTTAACGTTGCCCTGGGTGGTGATATCTCACTGACAGTGATTTTGTTTTCCTACTGGTTAGTGATTTCAGCATTTCATGTACTTTGTAGCCATCCGTATGCCCTTCTGACATTTGTCTGTTTGAACTACTGCTCTGTTTTTTTTGGTTTTATTTTGTGTCGTGAGGGGTTTTTCTGTTCTGTTTTGCTTTGCATTTTTGCTATTAAGTATCTGGAGTTATCTCTCCCTTTTCCAAACACACACACTGTAGATATCTTCCCCACTCCGTAGGCTGGTTTCTTTGTTTAGTGTTCCCTCTGCTGTGCTGCAGCTTTTCAGCTTTATGAAATACCATTTGTCTCTTTTTAATTTCATTGCCTGCGCATTTAGAGCCATGTCCAGAAATCTTTGCCCATTTTAACAGCCTGAAGCATTCTCTCTGTTTTTGTTTATTATGTTCATAGTTTCTAGCCTTAAATTTAAGTCTTAAAAAGAAGACATAGAAGCTATTATCTTTACTGTTTGGGGAACACAAATGTGTGATTATGTTCCTGTCTAATCCTGAGCTCCCTGGACTGACTGGAATTCTGTCCAACGTCAGGGTTAGAGACTCTGCAACCTGAGTATCTTTGTGCTGTGATAACTGCTCACTTTCTCTCCATCTGCCATTTTGAATTGACTTAACTTTACAACACTGTTTTCAGCCTTGAGGGAGGTCCGTGGAACCACTGACACAGAACTGAGCTCCTGACATGGTCAAGGATTCTGACAAAGGGAGTCATGAGACAGCAATGTTCCCAAGACTCAAAGCCATCTCTTTTGATTGTTTGTTTGTTTGTTTGTTTGTTTGTTTGTTTGTTTGTTTGATGCTGGGAACTGAACCTGAGGCCTTGAGAATTCTAGACAAGGGTTCTATCACCACATCCCACCCCTTGGTCCTTAATTTTATGGATTACTCATCAGCAGGTAAATTCACTCAGACTACAGTAGCAGATTTCAATTTGTTCCTTATCAGTTTTTCCTGGAGGTCGAAGAATTATACATTTCATTAAAATAACAAAGCATGCTTGTGCCATTCTATAAAGAGTTTTCACATGGTTGAAAATATAAATGCTTATTAACTGAATTTTCAATGACAGACTCCTGGGAAAAGTTCAATGCTATCTCTATGAAATTCTAGGCTGTGTGCATAGAGACAGCATGAGGCGTGAGGAGACTTCACATAGGACAGGCCCTCAATAGCTGGGGGACAGGGCACAGGTCTCCGTCCAGGCATCAGTGAATGGAACACTCTTTTGTTCAGTCCGTGCTTTCTCAAGTTATTGAAAGAACGGAGGCCACAGAGCATCTGGTACTATTCATGCATTTAGTTGATAGTTAAGAAATGCCATAGACTATCTAACATGATGGTCTGTCCCCACCAAACAGATTTCATCAGTTTACATTTGTCCAGCTCTGCTAGTATCTATTCTTAAACACAAAACATAATATCCAAAAGGTCTTCTTCAATTCACCTGCAATTTCCAGTGTCTCTCTTATGACTGCAAGTATATTCCATGTGCAAATTGATGAGTTGTGTTTCATTAAGAGAGATCTGTGGTAGAACTCAAGAAGATTTGTGCAACAGTCTGTCCCATACCCAACAGAACCTCTTCCTATTCATTGTCAATGGTTGATAAGTGCTGTTCTGGCAACATTCCTGATGTTGAATGAGCGTATCTTTCATATTGAAGCAAATGTTAAAAAAAACAATCTTCTAGAATCATACAGGAAAATCTTTCAAAACAGTTTAATTACAAGGCTGGCAGTGGGGTCAAGAGCAAAACAGTGCATGGAAGAGTTGCCCACCCTGCAGTCTTTACTCCATCTCCTGCGGTTGCTAGAGGAAAGGATGGGTCCCCATCCTGCAGGGGGGACCCTAGCCATGCATGTCTGGGTCACACATGTTAGGAAACACAGGGAGGACATGAGCTCCGTTTACCCACCTGCATATGGCAGAAAACCCCAGGAAACACCGTGAGCCCTTCTGCTCTATGACCTGTGTCTCACAGGCCTGCAGATCACTGCAGAGGCCCTGGTGGTGTGTGCACTCAGAGACCTGACTGGCTGAGACCACGGGGCAGTCTGCAAAAGAACTTTATCATGACTAGTTCTTTTGTAATGTGATGGAAAAAAGACAAATAAGTGGCTATGGGATGCTGTGTTATAATCTATAACGTTTCACAGAGTCTATGTAAATGCCGCTTTGAAGCAGCTGTAACAGCAGCATTTGATTCACTAGCATGGTTTTTCATACATTTCCATTAAGCATGTCATTCTGAAAGAACAACTGATCTTAAATCTCGCAAGGCTCCAAGATGATGATGTCTCAGTGTAAAATATCATCTAGAGTGTAGGACTGAATTAAAACAAAGACGTAAGTTTCTGAATGCTGTATTTCACTTGGAAGTCTGCTTTCATTTAGCAAAGTATTTACCAAGGTTCAACATTAGCTATCACATTTGGCTGGTTTCTCTACAAACACCGTGTTTAGAGGCAGGATTATTTCTCCACAGAAATGACAATTATATAAAACTCCAATACAATATTGATACTGTAGAGGTACACATGTGGTCTGTAAAGAACCAGATAATAAGTATTTTAAATTTTATAACTGACCCCAATTAAAACTTCTTTATTCTGCTATTTACAACCATAAGTTTTTCTATGGTAAAAAACAAACAAACAAAGCCACATCTTAAATGAATGTAGTAATGTGTTCTAATAAAATCTTATTTACAAAGAACAGATGTTGCACAGGGTCTGACCTGCGGGTTGTTGTTTGTTGAGCCATAATTTAATCCATGAAGATATTTACTGTTCATTTTAGATGAACTTCGTCGGTCTGCTGCTCAGCAGCTGGGTCTGAGCTCCAGATCTGATCACCTCTGCTGCTCAAGGCCTGCAATGCATGATCCTGTGATGGCTGGTGGAGACCCAAAAGGCCCCATTCACTGCTCAAAGCAAGAAACATGAATATTGTCAGGCCACTGAGAAGGAGCTGTTAGCCTGCACTTCTCTATTTTGAAAGAAAGAGTAATACTAGCCAGAGATGCCTATATTTCCCTTCTAGCCTGGTCAGTCAAATCCAGTCATGTTCCTCTCCCCTAGGAAAGTCATTCCCAAAGGAAGATACATATTACATGATTAGAGTAGTTTATTTTTTGGAGCTACCTTAAAAAAATGCAGGTCCTGATCCATGGGGACAGAATGCTAAAATAATACAGGGTAAAATGTAGCATTTCATGGCAATATTGTGCTATGAAAAGAGTACTAAGCACTGTTGTTTTCTCAGGATATAAGATTATAGATGGATTTCTGGCTCTCTTCTGAATTACAGATGGAAGAATTAGAAATGACTTCTTAGCTACCCTTTGCATCTTTAAATTCTTCATTAGGTTTCTATGCCTGGTCTTGAGCTACATACACTTCTGGCAGATAATTTTATTTTCTTTATTTGTTCATCTGAAAATTTGCAGGCAATTTGGGAAAATATTTCTACAGATATTAATAAATAAAAGAAAATCATATTCTCTTTTTTACAGGTAAGATTCATGAGCTTTCCTGTTTACGAGAGTGTGGATTTTAAATATCTAAGTGCAAAGCTGGGCTCACACCTGGTGGTGGCACACACCTGTAATCCCAGCACTCGGGAGGCAGAGGCAGGAGGATTACTGAATTTGAGTCTTGCCCAGGCTACATAGTGAGCTCAGGGCCAGCCTGAACTACAAAGCGAGACCCTGTCAAAAAAAAAAAAAAAAAAAAAAAAGGAAAGGAAGAAAAGAATATCTAGGTGCAGAGACTGAACCAATGTCACTGCCAAGAGCAGCTTGTGATGTACATCATTATATGACATATAAGAACATTAAATAATGGGATAAAATCAGGCAGACTAAAAAAAACTCAAAATTATTACTACAAATCTGATTATTCAAAATAAGACGTGATACTTTGAGTGTATTCCTCAAGTTACGCTTATAGAAACTCAAGGACAAAAGAGTGAAAACAGGAAGAATTAGCTCACTGTAAACGCTGTAAAACTTTGAGGCACAAAGTAGAAAAGTCCAGGGAGACGAGTTGCCTGTCTTTGCTGGAGTCGTGGGTCAGATACCCAGAGAGCATCACAGTGGCAATGACATCTGTGGTCCCAGGCAGAAATACTAGCAGCCAGCAGAAGGGTAATGGGATGTGCAGTTTACAGAAACCCAACTCAACCATTTAGTGCACAGTATCAAAAAAATGGGTTTCCAGGAGTATGAAAACCACTGGGAGAAACATGAGAAACAGCTTCTTAGCAACTGTAGGCCACGGCAGAGCTAAATAAGAGGCAGAGTACGGGGTTGCACAAGCCGCAGAGCATGAGCTTGTCAGAGCACATGTGCATCCTCTCAGAAAGCCAAAAGCTTGGGGACTCTAGAAGTGAAGGTTAGCTGAAGATAACATCAAAATACCATTTGTTAAGTTAATGACAAATGTGTTATAATATTGACAGAGGTAAAGAAAGGACAAGTTACTATCAGATCCAGCTTTAAAAAGAGAGAGAGATTTCTCTAATAATCCTCTTTCTCCCTTCTACTGATCTGCCCTAAGCTGTTCCCACACAACTGGCTAAAAAATTTTCAAGAGATCCAGTTACTACTTACTTTTGATATAACATACAGAGAAGCCAAGATATAGTATTTTAATTTCTTTTTTTTTTTTTTTCTTTTTGAGACAGGGTCTCGCTTTGTAGTTCAGGCTGGCCCTGAGCTCACTATGGTGCCAGGCAAGCCGCCGCGAACTCAGCAATCCTCCTGTCTCTGCCTCCCGAGTGCTGGGATGACAGGCGTGAGCCACCACGTCCAGCATTGTGGTATGCGGTGTTGATTGTTGGTGGGCGTGTCTCCATGCCCAGCATTATATGTGGTTACCGGGGATCAAACTCAGGACCTTGCGCTTGCGAGGCAGGTGCTGGAACCACTGAGCTAACCCTCCGGCCCCAGTATTTTAATTTCTAAATCTAACCATACACATTCTTGAAGGAGATTGAAATGTCTTTCTTCTCAAAAATGTTTTGCTAATTTTATTGGTAGTGGCAATTCTCAAATATAGCCATAAATATTGATGACTCTATTCTTTCAAGTGTAAGGACCCCTTGTCCAGTTCTTGTAATCTTATTACACACACAGTGTGGGTAAGGCATTGAAGACCTGTGCTAAAATGCGAAAGACAGATATAAGATATTAAGCAATTCTAGGCCCTTTTAACCTTAATTTCTCAGATTAGTCTCAGTTGCAAAGTCTCTGGAGAGCATTTTTGATGGGGTAGAAGCTGCATATTCAAGAAAACTGCCACAAGTATGATGGTTCCCTTCTGAGGGGGTTAGTGAGACATACCAAAAAATATTCTCCTGCTTTTGACCAATTTTCATCTGTATTTATCTAGAAATTTTAGTGAATGTCCCTAGTGTCAAATACACACTTCACCACCTGCAAGTCCATACTCAGGTCAGAACATCCAGGCAGAGCTGCCTGATCTCAAACCCAATCCAACTCACAGCTTTCCTAGTTTCCCCTATAAAAGCTGCTATTTATTGAATGTTTAGTTTGGTGGTCTTAAATGCTTGTAATAACCAAAAAAAAAGAAAAAAAAAGATTTATACCTGAACCTGTCTGATTTTAAAGTGTAGAATTTTTTAAAATGGAAAATCAATTTTTTAACTTAAAATAAAAAGTAACTAGAAATAGAAAACCTAAAGGTCTTTCCATCTGGCATTCCTGCTGACCCCAAATAACTCCTCATATACAAAGCCTCCATCTCTCCTGAAGGCCACAACCAACAAGGTGGTTAACTGCCTGTCCTATCATCACCTGGTTCCAGGAGAGTGGGGTGTGTCAGTCTGTGGAATTTGTAGCCCCTGATTCTCAGCCCCAGACTCGCTCCTGATCAAACACAACAGAAATCTTCACTGCTATAAAACACCAAGTCGATAGCACTGAAAATATTCAGAAGCATTACCGCGCAGTAAACCAGGTGACTATAATCTACTGTTACTATAACTTCTCCAGAAGCAGTACCCATATAATGTTAGCAAACCATTCTGAAGCATTAGTTCTAAAAATACAGAAAAGTGAAAAGATCTCCAAAAATAACATTGAGAAAAGTAATTTTTCACATAGCATGATTCCAGAAACATGAAGAGCTTGCTCACTGGATTAAATTGTACGAAGCATCCCTCAGAAACTCGGAGAGCTCACTGCGCACAGCAAACTGCTGCTCGTTTATAAATCCCATGGTATTCAGTCAACCAAGTGCCTTTAAAAACACACAAAGGTTAAAAAAAAAAAAGCATATGTACATAGTGGGTACAGGAGGTTCAAGGTCAGGTAGGGGAAGGAAGAAAAATGAGAACTAATGTCATACACTGGTACAAAGTGTTGAGTGTGATCATGATATGTATATAAAATGTACCAATAAAGAATTCAATTAAAAAATTACAAGGATTAAAATTTAGAAGCAAGGGCCGGAGGGTTAGCTCAGTGGTTCCGGCGCCTGCCTCGCAAGCGCAAGGTCCTGAGTTCGATCCCCGGTAACCACATATAATGCTGGGTGTGGAGACACGCCCACCAACAATCAACACCGCATACCACAATGCCGGACGTGGTGGCTCACGCCTGTAATCCCAGCACTCGGGAGGCAGGGACAGGAGGATTTCTGAGTTCGCCGCGGCTTGCCTGGGCACCATAGTGAGCTCAGGGCCAGCCTGAACTACAAAGCGAGACCCTGTCTCAAAAAGCAAAAAAAAAAAAAAAAAAAAAAAAAAATTTAGAAGCAAGATATCCTATGTTTAACCTGATAACGTTTTCATATACAACAAGAGCAAACTCGTGAATTATGCAATTAAAAATATAAATTCTAATCAGAGGTACAGGGAACAGTAGGGCACTCAAACTTCAGATCTCAGGGGAGATCCTTTGCTAATGGTGAATGATAATCTCATGTGTCAATAGACATGGAGATCGCTTCACAGCATGAAAACAAGCTCTTAATTAAATCAATTCAGTGAGGGGTAGAAGTCAAACCAACTCCTGTTAAGCATCAGTTATTTAAATTAATCTGTTCATTAAATGTTGTCACTACTTCTACCTGTTGCTCTGGTGTATTGTAAACAAACTCCAGTTTCTTCAGGAATGGACGAAGCCTCTCCCACAACCATGGGTTAAAAACCAGCCCAAACTTGCCGGGCGTGGTGACTCACACCTGTAATCCCAGCACTTGGGAGGCAGAGACAGGAGGATTGCTGAGTTCGTGGTTTGCCTGGGCTACACAGTGAGCTCAGGGCCAGCCTGAACTACAAAGCAAGACCCTGTCTCAAAAAAAAAAAAAAAAACAGCCCAAGCTCTATTAGGGAAGAAATGCACAGAGATGCTTCTGACAGGTTTTCCAGGGCTACAAAAATACCATTCAGTCGCTCATCTGCTCACCAATTTACATGATAAATATCAAACTATTCCCATTCTCCACAGCTGTGGGCCCCCTGGAATGCAGTGGAGACAATAATGCTAGCGAAAATACGAACGCGCAAACACTGAGAGCCAAATGATGCTGAGGATGCGCAGTGGAGCCCTATCTACTTGGAGACTCCGAGAACGCACTAGGAAATTAGAAGGGCAAAAGTCTTACACAGAAGTAAGCCAAAGCTTTTCTCTACTCAGATTGCCCTGAACTGTGCTTGCTGTAATCCATATCAGCATAATGGAGATCCTGTAGACTTGTGCACTGTGCTACCCTGCAGAATCACAGAATCTAGAACCCCTATCCATATCCCAGATGAGCCCACAGAGGGCTCCCACTTTTGCCATCAAATGACTTCATCAATTTCCTGGCTTCAGAAGAAACCCTGGGTGGCAACTTCACCCAGGGGCTACTCTCTGTCTCCCAACTGCTCGGGAGAGCAGGTAGGCCACACGGCACCTTGTCATACCTGATGCCCCATGGATACTTACACTGGTCCAGCTGCCCCTCAACTCTGACTCAGTTCTCAGAGCTGGACTAGAACAAGGCTACAATTGCCCAGGAAACTGCACTGCTTCCACATTCCCAGTCTCTTCTCCTAAGCATATTTCTCCCCGTTTTTCTGCCACAGCCTAACATGTTCTCCTCCCAGGCCTGCTGCCTGGCTTAGAGAAGCAGGATAAGAGAAGCAGTGAAATTACAGATGAGATTCAGACACGATCTCAGAGAGAACAGAGTTTGCAGATCATATGAATTAGTTACTATACGCCAGCATTTGTTGCACTGTTTACTTACTTGTGTCTCTTCTCTTGCCCAAAGTAACTGTTCTGAAAGGGACTCAAGGGTCTTCCTTACCTGAACTGTCTTTTTCATCTTCTGTTCCACACCTGCGTTTTCACACCCCTTGTGACTAGTGAGGGACAATGAGCTTGGTGTATACAAGCTTTTGATAGTTGACTAATAATTAACAACAGAAATCTGCCTGGACTATGCTGTATTTATGTCAAAAAGAACAATGTTATCATGCTCATTGAAGTGCCTGACAATGACTTGTTTAAATGTCTAGGAGAGCCCTCAGATGACAATCTAATATGCAAAGGTCTTAAAACATATGAAGTTTCAGAACTTTGCATTTGGCAAAATGCTCTATGTGAGGCCAACTAAACACTTTAAATCAGTAGTTAACATTACTCATGTCCTTTACTTGCTCTATCCAAGAGAAGACTGCTGATTTGGTTGATTCATTTCAGTGGGATAGTTAAAAGATAATGCTCAATCATATTGTCCAATAAGAATATTTTCCAGAATCCCTGCAAAAAGATACAAAAAGAAAATACATATTTTCTAATGTTAAGAAATTACTGCTTGGGTGATTGCAACTTAATATTATGAAGCAATTACAGATTAATCCCACCAACACTGGAAGGGGCCACGGATTTGACACAATACTAAGCAAAACTATAATTTCACTGGATTATCTGAATATTGTATTCCAAATAAAATATTTAAAAGAAAAAAATCAAGGTATTTAGGATGAATATTAATAAGCATGAAGAACAACACATAATCCGTGATGGTACTTAAAAACAAATTCATGTATGCTTCACTTTCTGATTTTATATCTTATTTGTATCTAAGACAATAAATCTGTGGTCTATTTTCAAAATACATAAATGTTTTGATTTATATATCTTCATATCTGGTAAAACATGAATTATGTATATTTTTCTAGTAATTATCTGAGAGTACATAGTTTTTGGTGATTATAAATATAAATGTTTTCTGTAGTTTGCTTACTTGTCAGTCTAAATGCAAGGGGTTACATCAAACAATACATATTAAAAGATTAAATCAATAACAAGAAACATTCAGCATGTGATTAAAGAGAATAAAACACACAGATATATATCTTAAAAGATATCCAAGATAGGGAAAAGAATATTTTCATTTTATTTAACATAAAAGGGCATTTGGTGCAGAAACTTCTAGACACCAAATAATCAATTCTAAAGTAGAGCTTTCCTAAGAATTGTTAGAGACTCAGGATTCCATTGTCCTATTTCTTCTGGACAAGCACGGGCTGTGCACACCTTGCCTTTGAAGCATGAAAGAAATCGAAGGGAAGCTGGAAATCACACAGCCTGAAATCAACGGGAAGGAAGAGCTTCAGGAGCAAACGAGACACAGCACCAGGTCATGCACAACACAGAGCAGGAGTAAGAGACTCAAAATGTCATTGAAGTAAATAAGAACAATTTGTTTAAATTTGTATAATTTAAGAAGGTTAATTAGCATAAAATATAAACTCCATGGGATCAGCAGTTTCAAGAAGTGCTTTGGCTTTTCCAAACGTCTGATGGATGTCCATGAGGAGGCTAGGAGCACAGCAGGAAGTTAGGAAAGCCTCCCGCTCCCCCAGCGTGTGACTCTGTGGGAGGCGAATGGGCAGAGCTGCAAGAAAGAAGCAAGATCCTACCCGGTCCCTCCTTCTCTACAGAAGAAACCCACAAACTTAATTCAGTGGGAGAGCAAGACACAAGTGAGAGCATGTTGCTGCAGAAGGAAATCCAAAGAAGTTAAAAGATTGCTAGAAGAGAAGACACTACACAGAAAGAAAAGAGAAGAACATAGGGTAGAAGAAACTTTTTTAAAGGAATGGTGAGAATTTTCTGCAGTGACATCAATCAATACATCCTGTAATCCCAGAGAAACCCAAAGAGAAAAAAAAATACAAGAATCCTTTAAGTCACACATAAAATATAAAACATTTCAAATGCTAAAAATTAATGACAAAGGGCAAATACCTAGTTCACAGAAAATTCACATTACATTCAAAACAAAATATATAAGACTATTCAACAAAATTAAAAGTGGTAGCCGGGCGTGGTGGCTCACGCCATAATTCCAGCACTCAGGAGGCAGAGACAGGAGGATTGCTGAGTTCGAGGCTTACCTGGACTACATAGTGAGTTCAGGGCTAGCCTGAACTACAAAAGCGAG
>PVIC010040369.1:0-16686 GCA_004025085.1 Thryonomys swinderianus
TCCATCCATCCATCCATCCATCCATCCATCCATCCATCCATCCATCCATCCATCCGTCTAGCCATCCATCCGTCCAGCCATCCACTCATCCAGCCAACAGAACAGTCACTGACAGATGGAATAATGACTTGTGTCATGGACCTTGCACTAAGATGCTGGACACAGAAGTACTAAGCCAGACACTCTCCTGACCCTCACGGAATTTCCAGCCAAGTAAGGAAGACGGATAAGTCCCGCATGGAGACAGACACACTTGCCGTGCCTATGCTGAGGTGAACGCATGGGCAAAATGGGACGGAGGCGTGAAGGGACCTTCGGGCTGCGGGCAGAGCCGCCGCCAGAGAGTTCTCTGATGGAGGGAAGGAACTTGGGCCCCCAGGGGGCAACTCTTTAGTTACCCTCAAGAGCTCCTGCTGTGGTTTCCCCCGACCTGGCACGGCTGTACCGGCCGAATGCATGACCACACTGGCGCAGCGCGAGTGTCCCCGAGCCCGAGCAGTGCTGTGGACCCAGGCCCAGGCCACCTGTGGGCCAAGGAAGGCTCCCGCTCTCCCGGCTCGGTCTCCTTGGGACTCCTGGGCCCTGTCTGCAGACAGACGTCAGCATAGTCAGCATATCCTGTTATTCGCAGGCACTCTGGCTCCTCCCCCCTCCCCCGTGGCAGTACTGTTTATTCCCACTGGCAAGTGCTCAGTCCGAGTGAGGGCCGAAGGCGTGAACCCTGACTCTTGCCCTGTCTGGAAGCGAGATTGCCATCTCTGAGAAAGGAAAATGGGTTTCCTAACAAACACAGAAGCTCAAGGGTGGCGACCGTGGCGGGCCCGGCTGGGCAGGGGCGGGTGTGAGCCGAGTGCCAGCATCACGCCGCCTGCCTGTCCCGTTCGGAGCTCGGGAAGAGTGCCCGGGAGCTCCTCTCCCAGGGCCCGGAGGGGTGCAGGGGCTCGGAGCAGTGCCGCTCCCTTCTCTCTGCACCAGCTCCCATTTCAGTGGAGAAAGGCACAGCATCCTAAAGCAGACACTTAGTATATCTGGTAATTTTCAAGCAGCAGAAGTGCATTCTCATTTACAAATAAGCCCCCTGGATGACTCTGCTCAGAGACACACATTTTGAAGGTTTCTCACTGCGCCTTTATTTGCAGGTATAAAGCACGAGTAAGTGATGGGCAGGATCTTAGGCTGGACGTCCCCAAAATGGGGACCTCAGATGGTGTCTGAACAGGAGCTGAGTCCAAGCAGGGGAGGGAGGGCAGGGAGCAGACTGCAGAGTGCCCGGAGGCGCCTCAGTGTGGTCCTGACTGTTCCGCAGTCACAGCCCACTGCAGGGTCAAGGAGGCGGGACCTTACCTGCAGGTCCCCATGGTCCGTGGCTAAAGGCCACTCTGAGGTCCTTGATCCAACCAAGCATGAGCCACGAGGCTCTGGCAGAAGCTGCGGCTGCTACCGCAGTGGGTGCAGAGCACAGTGCAGGCACGAGGGCCTGCGGCCCGCGACCAGGACGACCCCCGCACGCACCACACAGCGGTCACCGAGCCCTGTTCTGCACCGTGGCTGTGCTGGTGGCGGAAGCAAAGGCAGCAGGACGGAGGTGAGGAGTCCCTGTCCGACCCTAACACGAGGAGAGGACTCCTGGCGAGGCCGCAGGGCTGGGCCTTCTGCACCGCCCATGTCAAAGTCACGCCGACACAGGACATTTGCGGCTGGGCCTCAGACGGCTCCCAGGAGTCACAGACCAGTCTGCAGAGCAAGAGGGGATGAGGCGGGGACAACGGAGCACAGGACCGCGAAGGAGAAAAGATCCACGGGTGGGCGCGCGCCTTCTGTCGCGTGTGGTTCTCCTCTGCAGCACCGCAACTTCTCAAGACAAAAACATACGGCAACAGAACGAGCAGGCCGGAGACTGCGCTTCGTCCTGTGGAAAACATGGCCGTCGGGGCTCCTCGGTCAGCGGGTGTCAGGGCGGGAGCCCGGGCTGCGCTGCTGAGCAGGAGCTTCCAGACACACAGAGACGGAAGGCGCGCTCCGCCCCGGGGTGAGCGCGGCAGGGAGGGACGAGCAGGACGCCCTCGGGACGTGGAGGAGGCTGGGGCGCCAGGAGGGGTCGGGCTGCACTGTAAACGCCCCCCCAGCCGGCGAGGAAGCTGTCTACCAAGCACGCGGACAGCCAGCTAACTCAGCACCGCGACGAGGAGGCCTCGTCGCGAGCCCTCAGAGGAGAGCTTCGCTGCCGTTGGTGTCTCCATAGCAACGCGGCTACCTGCACTTCTGTCTTCCTGCACGGGCTGTGGGGAGAAGCCTCACTCCCTGAGCTGTCAGACCGTCCTTTGCAGAGAGCAAACCAAGGAACACAGCGCGGGGCCCCTCGAGGGTAAACGCCTTCCCTCTGTCCACACACTCACTGGGACTTTACGGACGGACGTCAGGCTTCACTGAATGTGTGGCAGAGCAAGCTCTGAAAGCCCTCCCTTTCCACATGAGTCGGGCAGGGCAGCAGTTCCCGAGGAAATGACTGCGCACTGAGTCCCAGATCTCCATCTCCCAAATGTGAGGCCCTTCTCTTCCAACCGTCACCGAAGGACCTGTGCAAGAGGCCGGCTCACCCTAGACGAGATCTGAGCACGTGACGCGATTCCACGAGGGCCTGAGGACGGGTGGTGCTCCTGAAGGTCTTCAGTCTGCAGGAGCAGTGACCTGGAGTCACCCTAACTCTGCGTTCACGGAGGACCCGCGAAGATGAAATAACTGAACACGTGTGACGTGGTTGGTACACGGTAGCCCTGACCATGGAATAGTGTTCCGGGCCCTGTACAATGCGTAGGGTGACAGAGGCAGACAGACAGACACAAGCAGGCAGAGTGCTTGCTCTCTAAAGTCAGTCTGGACCCCATGAAGGGGCTGCACTGGGTGGTCGGCACAGAGGTGCACGGTTCATTTCCTTAGGTTCTTGTGAAACTCCAGGGGTCTCTGGTGCGCCGGACCAGGCGAGGTGACCCGAGCACCAGCCTTTCCAAGGATCACTTCTCTGTGACCATGCTTTTGCACTTCCAAGGTCATGGAAATGACCCTCTTCGGTTCAGTAAAGCAACCAGACTAGAGGTGAAGTGGGCGGCCTCGTGGGCCTGTCCAGAGCTTTCTGACACTTCCAGTTCAACGCTCTCTCCATGCCAACAGAGGAGCAAGGGCTGTTTGCCGAGGAGAGGCTGAAGGCTCCCAGAAGCCGAGCGTGTGGCGCCTAGAACTCCCCGGGGGAGGCGTCTGGACTCCGCCTCATCTTTCTCCGACCACAGAGTAGTCACCGTGCTTCCACGTCCAGGCTATGACCCCCTCAAGCTTTCCCTGGAAGACATTTCTGGCTGGTGTGGGGCCCTGCCGGACCATGACCAATGCATCTTTGGTTTAAACTGTACAGAGAGACGGAATTATCTGCATCTTACAGTTGGGAGAGTCAAGTCTCGGCAGCTTCATGGGCCTGACTGAAGCCCCTCACCAGCACCCGAGCGCCTCCCTGAGGCCTCTGCGGGCCCCTCACTCCGCCTGAAACCAGCTGTGCCTCCCTTCCCGTTCACACGGAGGCCCCCGAGTCACTGGCAAGTCATAGGAAATTCTTAAGTGGCCGCTTATTAATAACATTTTCGGTTTATATTAGGCCGTCTTTCATCCAGGGGAACTCGGCCAGCCCTGTACAGAGACCCACAGAAACCCAGCCGTCTCTGGCGTGGACTGAGGCCAGCTGGCACCAGCGTCCCTCAGGGGCTCGGCCTGTGGGATTCTGGCGCTGGTCACACCCCTGAAACTTGACAGGGGCCCTTTAATATCTGTGCTGAAGAACTCGAGGCAAAAGCTTCCCAGAAATCTATGTTCCTCTGTGAACGTGGCCACGGGCTCCGGACGACCCCGGAGGGCCTGTGAAATGGAAGCATCAGGACCTCGGGTGTTCACCAAATCCCAGCGCTGGATGGAAAGCCCTCCATTCAGATCGAGCTAGACGCGCCTGGGGAAGACATTACTTTTCAGGAGAGACCTGGCTCTGGTCAAGTCCAAGGCGAAAACCAACAAAACGAAGCCCTCAGGGTTTCCCAGGGACAGGCAAGCCGTGGACTTCCTTCTTAGCTGGCCCCACGGAGACAGTTTTTGTGGTTTTGTTCTCAGCCACACTTGCTTCCTCATTCTGCAGCAGGGAAAGCAAGGAGGGAAGTCCATGGAAAGAAAACAATACTTCCTGCTTTCATATTTTATTGGAAAAGAGCCCTTGAAGAATTGGATTCACATGGCCCGCAGCGCTAAGGGATTGGAAACACAGAAGAACGTGCTGCACTCAGACCCGACGCAGCGCTGAATGATGGCACCGCCTCAGCCCTGATGGGCACTGTGATGGCCACGTGCTTCGGGCACAGGCTGCCCACTGGGCAGTCAGGCCGCAAGGCACCCAGTCGCCTCTCCACGAGCTCCTTTCCCTCGTCTCTGCCCGTGTCGGTCGCCTCCCGCCTGCTTTCCGGCGGCTTCTTAACCTCCTGCTCCCATCCCCGACCTTCTAGAATCTCACTGCCACCCGTTGGCTTTTAAAAACATGGATGACGACACTCAAGTCTCCCACCGAACGGCCTCGCGCTGTGGAGAGCAGGAGAGCAGCCCCTGACCCGGAAGAGCTCACGGGATCCGGCCCAGTCCTCTCTCCGGATTCAACCTGCCCCACGCCCACCTCGCCCAAGGGCTCAGCTGCCGCGGCTGTCCCTGTGCCAGGCCTCTCCTGGGCCTGTGCGATGGCCGCCGTCCCTGGAACACCCTCCCCGCACTGCCTGAGGACTGGCCTGCTTTGCATTATTCCTGTCATCACTCAGACACGAACCCTATAAAAACGCAGCCTACCTCCCTTTCACTCACTCGCCAGTGCTGATTCTGAATGTTTTTTCTCGCAGCATCTGTTCCTCTCAGAAATGATTTTATTCGTGGATGGTGCCCCTAGGTAAGGGAAGGTCCATAAAGTCAACGCTCTTGTCTTGTGTTTAGAATAAAAACTGGAACCTTAATACTTAATTCAAAATCTAGATTGTCCCTTCTCAACCAGTGAGCAGCAAACTTCGGTGGCATGTGCAAGAATGTGGTAAGTGTGTGAGTTTTTTATTTCTATACTTTGTACAACTAAAAATATGTACTGCTACAGTTAGGCTAAAATGTATAGTACGGTTCCACTACAGGGTAAGTGGTACATCGCCAAGATCTCAAAGGAAGAGTACCTCCGTCTTCAGTCAATGACGTACCCTAAAGAGTAAGGTGAGGAGTGTTACTCCGGAGAAGGCACTGAAACTTCAGCTTAATTTGATTCTCATGTGTGCTACAAAATGCCCGACACTTAAAAGGACGCTCTGGGGACAGAGACACTGAAAAGCCCTGGCCTACCCTAAAGAGAACGTCCAAAGAATGATTCAGCTGTCCAGGGAACAACAAGAGATGTCTCAGAGGCAGAAAACAGGGGGCCGTGCGCTCCCAGCGTCGAGGCCCAGCCCTCGACCCCCAGCTACGAAGTGGGACCAGGTGGCGCCCCCCAGCTCTGCGGGGCCTGGTGTCCGCCCCTTGGCCGGCAGGCAGCAAGTGCTGCGTGTTCACAGGGCAGGATGTCCTCTGTCATGCCCTAGTGCAGCCCCACAAAGTTTCTCCGGCTGGATGTACAATAGCGCCCTTCCGGCCTCGCAGTTCCTACCCCTCTTGGTGACTTGAAACCCGCAAGAGTCTCACGAGAGCCCGGCCCGCTCCCCTAAGAAATGAGCACCAGGCCCTTCCCAGAAAACAGTCCAATCAGCCCCTCGCACACATGGACCCAAGCGAGAAACGCCTGGTTTGCAGAACTGGTTAGACGCTGAAGACCTTCCCTAGAATTCCAAACTGTGCACAAGGCCTGCATCTTGCAGCTGCTCAGCTGCTATTTCTCACTCTCTGCGATGTTCTTTTAAAAATTCAAAATAGCGCATGATATCATAGTTACCACGGAGGGTCCCGCGCCGCAGCGAGTTAGTGGCACAGGACCGAAAACGGCTGGGAAGCGAGGGAGGGCTGGCCGCACGGTGGCCGGGGCCGTGGTCTGCAGGAGAGGGGCACGAGCCCTGCGCTCCAGAGAGGCAGGCTCAGTGCGGTCTGATGGGCACAGGGGCACACTGTGCCAGCCCGGGACGGCGGGACGGGCACCTTGTCTGGTCTGACAGTGCTCCCGAGAGGACAGTGAACCTGAATGACCATCAGAGGCCCAGGTTGGCACCGGACCCCGGTGGGCAAGATGGTGGAAGAGTGGCACTCGCCGAGGGCCACGGAGAGGTCAAGCCAGGAGCAGGCACCCTCCGCCTGCTCCCTGCCCACCGGCTGTGCGGCCCAGAGGCACCTCCGAACACAGCTCGCGACACGGTGTGACGTCCCGAGGGACGCGGGCAGCGCTGCATGCAGGGCCCACAGCACCCGGAAGGTGAGCGACAGGCCTCGTGGGACGTCGCGACTAATCAAAGCAGCAGGGTTTGTGTCTCAGAGAAAGAAAAGATCTACCGAAACCTTAACTAACCAAAATTCAACCAACTATACTTTCACTACATCCACAGATCAGCCCCGTGTAGAGGAAAAATAAAATGGAGAAGAGCATTTCTTTCCAGCACATCTAGGAAACGGGCAGATGTTCAATATATACATTTGCCAGAGAGAAATGAGAGGCAACTTCCAGAGAACAAACAGAGGCACCTGCGACGGGGCTTCGCCTGGGGCCTTGGCACCCACTGCAGGGAGAACTCAGGCCACGCGGGGCGGGTCACAGGGAGGCGTGCAGTGACACGGGCACTGGCCGGAACAACGACGGGCCCGATGTGCCGCCCGAGCGCCTGCCTGTCGGACGCTGCACGGGCAGAATCCTAGGGGGCTCCGCACCCCGGACCCTTCCCCAGGGAGGAGAGCACCCTGCTGCTCGGACCCGAGCTGCTGGGGGGAGGGCGTCACAGCCGGTGCCCAGCGAGGTGCACCACACGCAGCCACTCTGCTCCTGCCCGTGGCGGGGCGCTGGGGACTCCTGGCCAGTGACCCCTCAGCAGCCCACCCTGTCCTGCGCCCCTGGGGCTCGCCGGGGCTTCTGATCTTCCTGGGGGGGAAAGACAGGCAGGGCACCCCGTCCAAATCTGCAAAGCAACGGCTGCACGAGTGGGGATGGATTCCAAATAACCAAAAACCCAGTCAGGCAGATTGCTTGTTTTTATAGTACAGATACTAGGGACCAAACCCAGGCCCTTCCCACTAATCCACATCTCTGATGCTTTTTATGAGACAAGGTTTCAGTCGCTACAGTGTTCAGGCTGGGCTCCAGTTCGCAATCCTGCCTCAGCCTCCCAGAGTGCTGGGACGATAGGTATGTGCCACCATCCCAGCCTAAAAAGAACATTTTTTCCCCTATGTGGTGTCCAAGACAACCAAACAAACATCTGTGCTCTTCAAAACATTATGAAGTATTTGATTTTACATAAATTGGAATACAAAATAGCTAGAAAACAATGCAACTTTGCCTGGGAAATACCTTCTCATAATCTCAGCTGCTTATGATACTTGTAAGCATGGCTATCTTGTGAAACACAAATGCATGCACGCACGCGCGCGCGCACACACACACACACACTCAGTTCCAGTGCCCTTCACATCTATCTTCCCTATGAGAAGTCACAAAGCCTCCAGAGTCAGAGGCCTCACGCAACCCAAAGCCTGGCTCGTGCATGAACGCTGTGATGCCGGCGAGTCATCCAACCCCTCTGGGCAGCTTTGTCTGGTGAAGACAGAACCCATGCCCTGGGGCAGGACTAACTCTCGCTGTGGGCCACCAGCAGCCACTGTTAAATACCAGCTGTTCAGGGCCTGGGCAGCGAGGGCAGTGTGTGCGGTTTGCTCAAGTGAGGAACGGCATGACCGCGATCGGAACCTGGGACTTGTGAACTCAGCTAGATCTCCTTTCCATGGCGCCCTCTGCTCACACTGGGTTAGAGGGGGAGACGGCAGGGAGCTTGCTACATGCGTGGAGTCGCCTCTCAGCAGTGGCAGAGGCGTGTGCAGTGAAGGCCAGACCTGGTCCCCAGGCGCTGAGGGCACCCAGGCCCAAGGAGCCGTGCCCACGACGGCCCTGGCCCCCTCTGAGACCAGGACCTGCCCAGAGGTCTGCCAGCTGCTCTCCAGCAGGCTGCGGGCTCCCCAGCCAGGGTGGGCGCGGGCAGAACCTGACCTCTTCTCTGCCTGTCAAGAGCAACCCACAGCGCACGTCCCAGCTTCCAGGACGAGGCTGGAGGGGAACCCGCATGTCTCCGGCTCGGAGTGCCCGTGTCAGAGACAGGACAGGGCTCAGAGAGGGGAAAAGACGTGTCAGTTAGCCCCGATGTGCCCACCTGGTGCCACAGCACCAGTCTGGCCTCCACCGAGAACCCGAGGCAGCCCCTTTGCCCGCACTGCACCCCATACCACCCCTCGGGCTCCTGCCACCCTCAAAGGGGTTTCTCCTGCAGGAGGTTTTCTTCCGCCCCGCCTCTGGCAAACCGCCACCCTCACTCTTCCATTCCAAACGCCACATTGGGAGCGACAGGTCACGGCACGCCTGAAGTATCTCTTAGCTGTTTCCAATTTTGCCAAAAGATCAAGCATCAACATTTTATACCAACAGCAAAATAATGAGGTGCTTTTCAAACTAGGGATCCGTGGAGAAGATCTAGAAGAAAATAAGAAGAATTCACAAAGATTTGACAATAAAAAGTGTAAGGGCGCCAACAACATCGGACACAGTTCAGCCTCGGACTAGGGTCGCTTGGTCTGTGCACCCCAGCCTTGCTCCACTGGGGGCTGGAGCCACCTCTAGGGACCTCGGTTCCCCAGCTGGCGCTTGGGCATCGATGCCCAGCTGCCCGCTCTGCAGGTGGCACACAGGGCTCCACTTCGACTGCTGCTTTCTGCACGTTCACAGAGCCGCTGACACCATGGACCCTGTGACACACGGAGCCCAGCACAACCCTGCACACACCGCAGCGGACTGGCAGGGGGTTTCTCAGTGAGCCCTGCAGCTCTCACGAACAGGCATCTGCACATGCTCCCAAGCGATGGACACAGGCCAAGAAAAGGGCTGGAAAAAGGAACACCGCCCGGCTGAAATGAAATGCTGAGAAATTTTGTACCAGTTACTCTTAAGCCTGGATGGGGCCGGGTAGTACTTAAAAGGTTCGATTTTAAGGAGCCAAGGAGGGGGGTGGGGGTGCTCCCAGCGCGGGAGGGATGGAGGGACCCGGGGCCAGGCGGGCCCTGAGCCATCCGAGGTCCGAGTGGGCTCATCTCGAGAAGGCTGAGCCCGGCCCCCAGGACACGCTCGAGGGTGTGTGGGTCCTCTGGATTCCTTCAACTCAGGTTCGCGCTGCTGTTTGCAGTGAGCCGATTCCGAGACGCTTCCCCGCGGGAGGCCACCCTGGCGTCCACACAGTGCCACGCAGGGCTCCGTCTCAGAGTGTGGGTCTTTACTCCCACTCGAGGCTTCCGTCTGGCCAACGTGGTTTTCATGGTGCGCAGAGCCAGATGTGTGATACAGGTGCCCTCTGCGCCCTCCACTCTGGATGTAAACACGGGCTCCTCTTAACAAATGTGCTTTAGCAATGGCCGGGGCGTTAGCAGGAAACACATGTTGTGCTCGGTCTTCGAGCTTAGGATTTAAAATGGCTTCAGTGTGATTTTACAGGACAGATGGGGAGAGGCGTTTTTAGTTAGGAAGAGAGCCCTGTCTCTACAGGGAACTTTCAGCTTGCACTGCCACAGTGGCTTGGCGATCTGTTCTGGGTCTCTGCCAGCTGCTTCCCGGTCTGCCCCTGCCACCCTCTGGGGTCTGAACCCAGGGCCTCGCCAGGCCGGGCAGGGCTCTGCGCTGACCACGCCCGGCCCAGCCCGCGGCCTGCTTTCCTCTCCCTTCGCCTTATCTCCAGGGAAATAACGGAACAAGCCCGTCTCCAGCTTTCAAGCTCCACATAATGAACCGCTCAGACAATAGGCCGAGAGAAAAGAAAACCAGGTCTCCAGATCCCGCTCAGCACGGCTGTAACGAAGGTCCTCTCCCTGCCTGATGGAAGCACGCACACGCGTGTGAGGGACAGGCAGGGCGGGAAACCCGGGAAGCGGGACCGACGGCGAGGTGGCAGGTGGCAGCCAAGAAGCACCAAGGGCGGAAACAGACTTTGCCAAAGCACAGCCCTAGCACCTTGCCTGGTGGAGCTGAGGGTCCCTGTCTGGAGTGGTAGCCGGGCACAGACACGCAGGGCACCCGGACTCCACGTCCCTGGAGGCAGCGGTAGAGGAGGGGCCTGGGGCTTGGGGTTCTCGTCAGACAGGCTCGGTGAGCCCAGGTCACCGAGAGCCGCGCTGGGAACCGGGAGTCGTCACCATCTGTGTGGTGCAGTTAGTTGTTTCGCCTCCTCAGCCTTCAGTTTTTCTGACAAATGAGTATCGGACCTAGTGCCCCCTGTTACGCACCGGTTGCAGTGAAGCGGCCAACATGAAAGTCCTTGGCACTGGGAAATACAATGCCATCCTGCAAGTGCCAGGACGGGACAGGCATTTAACCATCTTCTCCACACCATCTCCCATGCTTGGGGCCATTCCCTCACTCAGCTGTGGAAGCCAGAGCTCAGAGAGGCTGGCACTCTCCAAGGCCGCGTCTGCCATACCGAGGGCCATCCGTGAGGTACAAGCAGGACTTTCCTCGCCAAACAGCTCTGCCAAGCCAGCGGCGCCAGTGCTGGTCAGCCCTCCGCCCGGGCTTCCTGAGAAGAGCCGCTCCACACTCCTCTGACTCTTGCACTTCTCTCCTGTCTCCAGATCCCTGCACTGCAGAATCATGTCTCCCAAATTCAAAAGACGGAAGTTGGGAGGGCAGCGGAAGCTGCTGCCCAGCTGTGCACGGCAGGGCACTCGTGGGCACGGAGAAGGAGCACAGCCTGGCAGAGACGGGTCACGTCAGTGACATGAAACAAAGCCAGAGAGGGTGCTTGCGGCCAGGCGGGCAGGGAGGCCGGCATGAAAAGGGAAGCCACCCAGGCGGTGGCATCAATTCAGTCCTGGAACTTCAGAGAAGCCACCCAGTGGGCAAAGCGTAGATTCAGTGGTCTCCCTGGACGGGGAGCTACACGCTAAGTGTCTGTACTGAGAAGAGAGAGGGAAGAAGGAAAGGAACTCCTCTCACTCGCGGAGCAGGAGAAGAGAAATCCAGACACGCGTCGATTCCAATCTGGCTCCCACAGTTTTCTCCATGTGACCCGTCAGCCGCCAAGACGGGGCCTCCTTTCGGGTGCCAAGCCCGGCCGGCTCGCACTAAAAGCCTCTCCTTACACCTGGAGCCCCTTCTGCCTCTGCTGAAGATGGCAGTTCTGGGCTCTGTCCTTCACCCTGCCCAGTCCGTCGGGGCAGCGCGAGCTCCCGGGAGGGCGGGCGCAGCCCTGACAGCCAGGAGGCAGCACCGTCTCCGCGGCCCCGCCTCTCTGCAGGCAAAGGGATCAGACGCCTGCTTTCCCAGGCTCTGCGCTCAGCAGCAGCACAATGACGACGCGCAGACGCAGGGCCGAGCGAGCCCCTGGTGGCACCGGTCTGCGGGTCAGCTCCTCAAATCCCACACCGACCACCCACCTCGAGGTGCTGCTGCTCTCCCCGCTCAGACGGGCATCGAAGCCCAGAGCCGCAGCTTCGGCTCCTGCAGCCTGAGGCCTGGAAAAACACCGTCTCCCGAGTTCACCTCTGACTTCCCTCTCCTGAGCCTCCGTGGTGTCACCATCCTTACTGCTCAGCTGTGCCCTGCGGCGCACGGGCAAATCTTTACGAGCAGGTCACTTCACACGTGCCCTTTACCCTTTCTGCTGCCCACTCTGGTGCCCACTCAATGCCCGAGGGAGCAGAAAGGTTTTTTTTTCACATTAACAAAACAATTCCCAAGGGAAAGGACATATGACAGAAAGGCCAAACCCGTAGAAGCACGCGAGGAGGAGGTAAACTCCATGTTTCCAGAAGACGGCAATTTGGTCAAAGTTGCGTCTCGCTCTGGATCTGGGCCGTCTTCCCAGCCCGTCTGCGGAAACCATCGCAGGCAGCGGCCTTCGGGGCAGGGAGGAGAGCAGCCAACTTGGCCTCTAGCGCTTCAGGCCTCACCGCTCGGTGCAGAGCCCTGCCGGGCAGGCGCCACACTGGGCGAACCCAGCACACACGGCAGTGCACACCTCTGAACGTGCGACACACGGTGGGCTCCTGGCTGGGTCCCGGCCACACGCACGCTGGGAGCAGGACTCTGTCACCGGGGAGGGGACCTCTGCGCCTCGGCTGTGCCGGGGCCACACGTGGGTGGCGAGCCTCTGCTCCAGGACGGCTGGGTCCGGCCAGACAACTCGGAGCTCACAGAAGTCGTCCTGGCCCCGCGCAGGCCAGGATGGCACGGCACAGGGCAGTGGGGTCGAGGGCCAGTGTTCCACCGGAGGCCTCCCCGGCACAGGAGAAATGCCAGGTCCTTTCTGGGAGACCAGAACTAGGAATACTCCGACAAAAAGCCCCGGGTGGGGCACAGATCAAACGATGTGTTTAGCAGGCTACGCAGGCAGATTCTGAGGCTCTGTCACCATTTCTAATCTGAAAGGGAATCTAAAATTAAACCTAAATAAACTGAGAGCCATTTCTTCCCAGGGAGCCTCAGTTAAACACTTGTGCCCAGAGCTTCTGACGCTCCTGCCACACGTGCTGAGGGACCTGACACCGCGGGTGTCTGGCTTTTAACCCTTCCCTCCCCCCGTCGTCCTTCAGAAAGGGGTACGTTATGTAGATCTTGCTTCATAAGCACCAAGATTAAAACATTGTCTTAGGACGTCTGCTCCCTGTGACACGTCATTTTGCAACTGAACTTTCCAGTAAGCCAAGGAAAGGTGAAGGGGCTAGGCCACGGACACGCCTGCCCAAGCGAGCGCCCTCCACCCGCCACCCCGGGAGCCTCCTGTTTTCCCGTCTCCTCTAGAAAACGCTCTGCTGCTCGATTAAAGCCAATCTCCTACCTGCCTCCAAGGAAGAAGCTGCCGGTCCCGAGGAAGCTGCCCGGACCCTGGCGCCTGTCGACCGCCCCACTTCACTTTCGCCCTGGACCGGCTCTCGGAGGCGCCAGCAGGACCTCCTCGGGCGGCCAGCGCATCTCCCCGCCGAAGCCCTCGCAGAGCTGCGCCCTCCGGGCGGCGCGGCAGGCTCAGGCCAAGCTGGTCTGCGCCTCTCCACCCTGCTGGCCAGGCCCTGCGGGGCCAGGGAGCCGGGAGGGCCACTCCGGCCCTTCCTCTGGGCCCTCCGAGCTCTGCGTTTCCTTCCAACTCGCCCCCTCCACGACACGCCGCAGGGAGCCTCCGACCCGGCTCCGGCTCCGTGTGGCCCACGGACCCAGGGCCGGATCGGGCAGACACGAGAGCTGCGTGCAGGGTCCGAGCCACCAGACCAGGCAATGGACAGCTCGGCCAAAAAATAATAATCACCGGCGGCGGCGGCAGAGCGGCTGGTGGTGCCGGAGAAGTCGCTGTTGCAGTGCCTGCGTCCTCCGCATGCTAATGAGGCCGTGATGTCAGCAAGTCAGTCACAGCATCTGGACGGCCCACCCCGAGGCCGCTCGGATTTATTTACATGTAAATTAGCCTCGACTTCCAGATCAATAATCCCCGAGAGCCGGGAGCAGGAGGAAGCCTGTGCCCAGGCGGAGGTGCCGCTGTGCAGCTCCAAAAGCACCAGAGAGATCACGTACTAGGAGACAGAGAAGCTTAAAGACACACGGCTGCTTTTCCTTTGCAAAAACAGGGCTCTGATGTGCCGGGGATCAGAGCTGGGCGCAGGGATCGACCTGACGCCCGTTTCGGATTATGTGCTGCCCCGCGGCGGAATCACAGCCGCCCCGTCCCCAAAGCCTCCGCTGCGAGGAGCCTCACGCGCTGCACTCCATCCGGCCCTCTTTCCTCCAACTTTCACGTCAGGCCGCAGCTCTGTCGGCCCAGGACCGTGACGTCTCCGAACGGTGTTGTGCTCCGGAATCCCCCACCGGCCTCCCTCACCAGCGAGGACGGGGCTCAGTCCCCTCCTCTCACCCAGCCCCGTGAGCACCCGAGAAACCTGCCTGGAAGACTCTAAGCACAGCCGCGTGGGCAGCTCGGTGCCCACTGCCGCGTTTGTCAGGCTGGAGACTAGGGCTGGTGGAAAAGGACTTCTCCAAGGTCATGCTGGACCTGAGAATCCACGGCACCTACAACTCGACCCTTTCTGGGGCTGGGATCGCCCTTCTCTGCACCAGGGACAGGCCTATTCAAGAGTTGAGGAGGCCCGGAGATTTAGCTCAGTGGCTCCAGCACCTGCCTAGCAAGCACAAGGTCCCTGGTTCAATCCCCGGTAACCACACACCACAATGCTGGGCCTGGTGGCTCACGCCCACCAGTAACCAGTACCACACACCACAATGCCGGGCTTGGTGGCTCACGCCCACCAGCAATCAGTACCACACACCACACTTTGGGCAATGTGGCTCAGGTTGGTAATCCTAGCACTCGGGAGGCAGAGGCAGGAGGGTTGCCAAGTTCGAGGCTTGCCTGGGCTACACAGTGAGCTCAGGGCCAGCCTGAACTACAAAGCGAGACCTGTCTCAAAAAAAAAAAAAAAAAAAAAGCAAAAAAGAGCTGAGGAAGATCTCATCCTCTCAGCACAGCTGGGAGCTCCGGGTCAGAGCAGCTTCACTCTCGCCAGCAGCAAAGTGGCTGCAGACAAGGCACGTGCCCTGCGGGGCCTTCAGTGACCCGTTCACACCCAGCATCCACCACAGGGGAGTGTGCACCAAGCACAGGCTCCGATTCACGCGGGCCCAGCGTCAGCATGTCCTCTGCTCCCGCCAGCTGCCGTGTACACTGAGCCTGACAGAAGTGCAAACATCCAGTGGAACTGCGGCGAGGATTCTCCGAGTCACAGACACGCGAGCAGTCAGGGAACTGCAGCCAAGTGCTCTGTCCCCCAGGATGACCCCCGGCTCCCTCCGGGGCTGTTTCCGTGGCCAGCTGCCACTACCCAAACGAGCGCTCCCTTGCTGCCTGCCCCTCCTGAGTCCGGCGGAGGTGGGGGTAGTGAGGGAGGGGCCGGGAGGCCGGGGCGGCAGCCAGCGCTGCCCACGCGCCCTCCTGAGGAGCCCACTCTGGGCGCTCTGCCCTTTCGCTTGGAGCCTGAAGCTCCAGATGAGTTTCTTTGTTGGACATGGGGAAGTTAAATTATGTCTTTTGTTACATCCAATTATATTAATAATGCTTAATAATTTCTTTCAGAATGCTTCTCTCCGGTTCAGAGGAGACCTTTCATGGCGAGACGCCTGGGCCTGTGGTAACTTTCCACCCAGAGATACGAAAGGCAAGCGAAGGTCTCGCCTCGGCCTTACTCGTGTCAGTCAAAGCCTCCGACCCGACGGCCTTCCACAAATAGTTCATAAAGCTAATGGTCTGGGGCCACCAGTGAGAGGTGCCAGCAGGGACGGCCACCCCAGGGTGGCATGGCCACACCACTCCGCCTTCCTGGGCTCCAGTTTCCGTCTGAAGGTGGAGACCTGCTCTCTGATCCACTCCACGGCAGCAGATCCTGTGAGATGGTGCGAAGTCACTCACGAGTGACCGGCAGGGAGGCGCTGAGGAGCGGGGCGGGGCGGGGCGTGGCAAATGGCGGGGAGGGACCTGACGCCGTGCACCTGCCACCCTCATCAGCACTACCAGGGCGGTGTCGGGGTCCAACCCAGCCGCGGCACGAGCTGCCTCCGCGGTCCGGGCCTGAGGGTCCCGTCCGTGACACGGGCTCGCAGCTTCCCTCGAGATGTCTGTGCAGCACGTGCAGGTAGGGTATGTGGAAGGTGGCCGGATGGCCGGATTAGGGGCGCGTAGCTGACTGCTGGGAGGAGATGGGGTCCGGCCGGAAGAGGGGTTCCCGGGTTCATCTCCTTCCCCAGCTTCTCTTGGGCTCGCTGCTTCCTGCGTCTGGCGCGCTGTTCCGCCTTGGACCTGCCAGGAGGCGCTGATCTGGGAGCCAAAAGAAGGCTTCTTCCCCCAAAGGACAGGAGTGGGTGTTTTGTCCCCGCTGTGAGTGAATGAGCGTGACACTCGAGTGCTGGGAGCTGCTGGCCTCACAGGGTTTCGGGCAGAGTCAAGCGTGGAACCCTGACAACTGACCCTGGCACGCACTGCACGGCGGACATTACTACTCACAGGAGGGAGGACGCTTCCGCCGCGAAGGTCAGCGCAGCCCAGGTAACAGACTAAAGCTCAAAGGGGGGCAGGAAGCGAGGAAAGAGAAGACGGCGAGGCCCTGCCTCCTACCCGGGGACGACTCCAGGCTGCAGCTGATGTCGGCGAGCCACAGGGCACCCGTTTCCAGGTGGCACACACACTTCCCAACTGCTGTGAAACTAGGAAAGGGAGCAGAAACAACCGAGAGGCACCGCCTCTGACAGGGCACCCCTCAGTGCCAGCAGGGGACATCCCAAGAGACTGTCACAAACTGAAAACGTCAGCAGGCTGCAGGCCGAGCCGGCACACCCGCCAGCAGCACTGTGAGTCCTGTGATGGGGACGGGCCGGGTGCAGCTGGTGCCCGCCACGGAGGCTCAGCCTGCGCCTCACCAGCCCCGGGACAGCTCGGA
>PVIC010040370.1:0-16699 GCA_004025085.1 Thryonomys swinderianus
GGGGATTGAACTCAGGACCTTGCGCTTGTGAGGCAGGCACCGGAACCATTGAGCTAACCCTCTGGCCCTATTGGTACATTTTATAGACAGCTCACAATCACAGTCAACATTGGAGAATTTGTACCAGTATATGACATTAGTTAATTCTCATTTTTATCCTTATCCCTGTGTATTCCAATACCCCCTACCCCCTATATACATGTGCTTTCTTTTTCTTTTCAAATCAAATTTATTCTTTCCCCTACCACATTCTCTTTGAGTATTTACTATTTCACAGAATCTACCATACGTTCCAGAACTCATTTACATCTATAGGTTCTCATACCAAAGAAAAGATATGGTATTTACATATCTATGATCTATTTATTTCACTTATTAGTGTGTCTTCAAGGTGTGAACATTTTCACATAAATGAATGAAACTTGTTCTTTATGGCACAGTAATACTTCATTTTATAAAAACCCCACATCTTCTTTATCCAATCTCCAGTTGATGGGTATCTGGGTTGTTTCCAAGATTGGGCTATCACAAACTGAACTGCTCTGAACATGGTTGCACATAAGTCTCTATGATGTGATTCTCTAATCCCTTCCAGTATATTCCTAGCAAGGGAATAGCAGGGTCAAATGGGATCTCTCATCCTAGTTTTCTGAGGAATCTCCATAATGGTTGCACAAGTTCGTGGGTTTTGTTCAATGTAATTACAATTATGGAAAAACTGGGCTGCAAGCAATTTGGTACAAGGTTAGGTATTAAAAAAAAGTCAGTTGTGAATAGCAAACTGAGGGATTCAAGAGGCTTGTTAGTAAGGTTAACTCCTCTACTAAATGATGATAATGTCTACCATTTACTGAGGTGCTACTGTGTGCCAAGCACTCTTGTAAGGACTTTATCTGTAATCACTTATTTACTCCTCCTACAGATTCACTGAGGTAGTAATCATTACTATCTCCATGTGAAACAAAAAGAAACTGAGGCAAAGAAAGGTTATGTTCCTTGTCCCAATACATTGAGCTAGATGTGCCTGTCACTCTGATTTCGTATCATATCTCTCCATCTCACATTTTAATGGTGTCAGAGTAACTCTGTTCAACCACCAAGCCTTGCAGCCTCTGGTGACCTCTGAACGCTCCAAAAAAATAATGAACCACAGAGCCTCCCCTGCTGGTCAGAGGGACTCATCTCACTGCGCCATCCTCAACCAGCGCTTCACCCCTTCTGGTTCCCATTTTACCATTAGGTCTGGAAACCCAAGATTTTGCAGCCCCTTCTTTACCCAGGGATTACACAGGCCTTGAAGGTGTAGCTGTGACCCAAGTTCGTGGGTGAACCTGGGGCTGGCTCACAGATTGGAAGATTTGTATAGCCATAAACTCTGTGTTTCTCTCTGTGATTGCAAAGCTTGCCCCACTACACCCACTCCATTCTACTCCCATCTCCAAGACAGTTCGTTACCCAACCATCTCCAGACCCCCTTTCTCACTTTAATGAAACAAAAATCTAAACTAAACGTTGCTATTTCTGAGTTGCAAAACCATGAATGACTTTTGGATTTGTTTTTAGACCTCGCATAAGGAACATGTGTTTGTTATTTAATCAAGGAAATAAAAACATACTTTTAAAATGTGTTCTTAATCAGGTATCTAGTTTTTGGCGCTCAGTTTCTGGAGATTTAATTCAGTAATTATATTAATCTGGCAACTCCAAATAACATTCAGTTTACATAAGATCCAAATTTAAAGTAGGGTATTCCATATAGCTTGCAAGTATGAAATCTATGGAGTTACAAAATATGGACAAAAGGACAAAAGTGGGTCTGGATCTAGAAATCCCACCTTTTCTGCAACAAAACTAGTCTACCTTTTCTTCATAAAGGCAGTTTTTCTTGAAGCAGAATATACCCATAGTCTGCTTCTCTCCATCTCAATTACCATCTCTCTAATCTGACCATCATCTCTATAACTAGATTATTGTAATAATCTTAGTATCTTGAGTCTTTGTTTCTACACTTTCCTTTCATTCCCATTGCATCTCATACTATCCTCACTTTACTTTTTTGCCTAGTGTATTCAAGTCATTTTGTTTTTTATATATTCTCATTTGTATTAGCTAAAATAAAAAAGAATATGCTGAGGTAATAAAATATCACTCAAAAATATCAGTGGTTTAATTAAATGATTATTTATCATTCATATTGGAGTTTACTGCACCACCCACCTAAGATTGACTCTCATTTGTTCTAAGACATCATGGCCTATGTGTTGTCTTCATATTATAAAAGTCCAGGTCCAAAAATGGAATTGTGACCACTTTAGTCAAGAACTAAATCACAAGACTTCAACCTAAGTGCAAGAAAACCTGGTAGATAGTCTTCCATAGTGCCCAAAAAAGAGGAAAAGATGTAGAATTTGGTGAAGAACTGATGAACCATAGCATGATTTCTGTTGTCACA
This sequence comes from Thryonomys swinderianus, assembly GCA_004025085.1. NCBI lineage: Eukaryota > Metazoa > Chordata > Mammalia > Rodentia > Thryonomyidae > Thryonomys > Thryonomys swinderianus. The sequence goes on from PVIC010040370.1 coordinate 2,453, forward strand.
ACTTGACACAATTGCAATTTGCTCTTAATTTGTTCATAAAAAGTTGTTTTATGTTAATCTCTTAAGAAACCTTTTCTAGTCACCTGAATCAAAGTAGTGTGATATAACAGAATGCTACATACTTCTCATTCTTTTTCTCTTTCATCTTTGGGTGAAAAAAAGCCTTTATGTTCAGCAAAATGTTTTGCTTCCCGGGTAGACTATGGACATTTCCTACTTTTCCTTGCAGCCAGATATATTAGTTTCCTTGTTACTGGGACAAAATACCTGACACCAGGAACTTAGAGAAGAAATTTACTGTGGCTTAGGTTTTCAGAGGCTTCAGCCCTGCTGGCTCAAAGGCAGAGACTTCTGGTGAAAAGTCATGGCAGAGAAAAGCTGCTGGATACAGGCTTCTGGAAAGCAGAGTGCAGGGAAGAGTACCCAGAAGGAAGAGGCCACGTGACCTCCCCAAAAACCTGCTTTACTAACCTTGGAGACATCTCTAAAGCTAGTCTAGTGGACAGTAAAGACTGAGTACCACACCAGGTTTGTTTTAGGCAAGGAGATTTGAGTGTTATGTAAAAATGTCTAAAAAGTGGCCTTCATTCACTTTTTTTTCCCTTCCATGGCCTGGCTTTATGCAGACTGGATTGATTTCGGGAGCCGTCCTGAACTATGAGAAAACCTTCTGCATAGGGTTGTGTATCAATTCAATGAATGTGGTCACTGGTGACTTTGTAGTGACAGCATAACAGACTCAGACCACTTGTCTCAGAATTTGAGAGAAATAAATTTGTCTTAAGATGCTGTTTTTGTGAAACACCAACTTAGTACAATCTCCTTACTATAGATAAGGAAACTGAGGTCTTATGACTCAATGATCATAAAGACGAAAGGTCAGGAAAGAATTAGCTCTCTGACTTCCAGTTTAGTACACTTCACATGTCAACCTTAATATGAAGATTTGAATGTAAACAAGACCTAAGCTAAAAACTATGCCAGTTTTATAAAGCAAAAAGTATCAGATATACACAGTCGAGTCATGGCAAGTGCATAAAGAACTAAAATACAACACAACAAGAAATGTAATGAGACATTTTTTAACACAGAAGTATGAGGAATAGGGGTGCTTTAATTCTGACTAACATTATCAAGGAGACAGAAATATAACATGCGGACCAGGTCCTGAAGGGTAAATAGGACTTTTCCAGATAAGGATAAAAGGTTGGGAGTGAGAGAGGTATCCTAGACAAATTAGACCATGGTACAGAGGCATGAATGGATGTGGAATATTTAAGGAATCATCAGAGTAGAAAAAGCAAAAATATAACAAGTAAGTGTAGAAATTTAGGCTAGTAACAGACTTTAACAGTCATGTATACAAACACTGGACTAGATCCAGTGCCCCAGGAAAAGTCATCATATGGAAGTTTGTTGAATTTTTATCCTAAATCTACGTTCTATTATTGGGATTGACTCAACTATATATACAGATATTCCTTACCTTATGATAAGATTATATCCTTATCAAACCCACTGTAAGTTTAAGATATTGTGAATCAAAAATTTCATATACTTAATGTACTAAGCATCCTAGTTTGGCAAACCAGTAGTCTCACAATCAGAAGGTTTACCAAGATACATGGCTTGTTGCCCCTGACCAACTATTATCATATTCCAATTCTGTTATATCTTCTTAATAATCAAGAATAAAGAATATGGCTGGGTATAGTAGAACGTGTCCATAATTTCAGCATTTGGGAAACTGAGGTAGGAGGATCAGCCTGAGAATATATAGCAAGACATTGTTTCAAAAACAAAACAAAGCCAAAAAACAAATACAGACAATTATAAAGTATATCTCAGAGCATGTTCACCAATATTAGAAGAAAATGGCTGTCCCAATATTAATGCTTTCCACTAGGGGGAAATTTCCCTAAAATCACCTTTTCTCTCACCACAAAGGTGAATGAATGGGCTTGAGTAATTTGGGTAACAATGGCACGCGCGGGCGCACACACACACACAGTTTTGTGGGGGGTGGGGTTAATGTGGTGGAGTAAAGGTACTAAAAGGTCCTGAACACATGATTTTGTCTCCTTTCCACTTCACCTATCTTGGAGAATGGGGATGAGCCTGCATATTCCCTCAAAGCTGTTGTTCTAGAATAGGGGTTGGGGTGCCAGGAGTAAGCACTCTAAATTGACAGTTGCACAAGGCAAAGTCCATCAACCTAGCTATTACCAGTAAAAGCTTACTGATTCTTTTTATCATACTTCTGAATTAGTTCAGAGCTTAATCAAGGAGGGCAGAGCCCATGTGTTAGGCTCCTTCCCTCAAAGACCTCAAAGAACCTATATTGCTGAGGTTAATCCACACTGGGACGATTCCTTGGGGAAAGCATTCTCCATTCCATATCCCTATAGACAGCAGAAAACTCTGCCCAAGCCCAGAGCCAAGGACTGCCTCACTTCCTAACTTAAGATTCTATGTTATTTTTCCTAAAAGTGATTGTCCAGCTGGCTTTGTGACCTCTCAATCCTCTGGTTGCTGCCTCGGAAATTTTTTCTACAAATTCAGAGAAACTTGTGATCATTTTATCTTTGCTAAGACAGGAAATTCATGTTTCCCACAAAGAGTCTTTTAGGCCTGACCTAGATAAAACCAAATGGGCTATCTCCACATTCTTCTGGATCTGCGGAGCAGCAGCAAATGCTGAGAAGGGAGTGTGCGTTAGCACAGGGTGCAATGAATTTCTGAGTCTCCTTTAATTAAAAAGGGATTTAGGGAATTTATTTTATCAAGATCCTCAGATGATTCAAGGAACACATTTTCTGAAATAAATGATCATGTTACCAAGAGTAATAGGAGATATTATTAAGGGTTCCATAAATATTTAGAGAATGACAAAGAATTTTAATGATGCATAGTAGAAAATTGTCTTCTCTCTCAAAAATAATTCAGGCTAATGGAAGATCTTGAAAGACATCTCAACTATTTCATTCCAGTCCTCACACAAAAACAGAGATAGATCCAGAGATGGGCCTGTGAAAAAAGAGCCACTTCACAACCTCTCTGATATTTCAGTCCTGACTTTAACTATTAAGTGCAATTCAAGTGGAATGAACTATAGAAACCATCTTCTCAGGATAGCTTTCGTAGATAAACTCTTAAGAATAGATGCCAGCAGTTTCTACTCTCAGCCTTCCTGATAGTTTTATTGGAAGGATGTTCCTATTGTCCAGGGATTATCTGCAGATTGTCATCTCTGTAAATCACTGAACCACATAATGCAGAACAGGAACTGACTTTACAAATTATTTATCCCACCATTGCACCTGACCAGCAGATAAACTAGAGTGTAAACCAGTCAGTTATATAGGCCCACAGGCAATTAAAGGCACCATCAGAAACCACCTCCAAACACTGAAAGTTCCAAGTTTTTCATTATATATGATACTGAAAGGAGGAATTAGAACAAATATTTCCCCCTTTGGAATTTGTAGATTGAAGTAGAAGGGTGGAGGGAAATGTATAAAAAAAGGAAGTTATCCTGGTAATAACATTGCTTATGGTAGTTAGTGGGAGTGGGATGACCTGCCTTTACTTAAAAAAAAAAAAAAAATTACCGGGCCAGAGATTTAGTTCAGTTGTTCCAGTGCCTGCCTAGCAAATGCAAGGTCCTGAGTTTGGTCCCTGATAACCACATACAACAACACCAGTTGTGGTGACTCATGCCGACCAGCAATCAGTACCACATACCACAGTGCCGGGTGTGGTGGCTCACGCCTGTAATCCCAGCACTCAGGAGGCAGAGGCAGGGGGATTGCTGAGTTTGAGGCTTGCCTGGGCTACATAGTGAGCTCAGGGCCAGCCTGAACTACAAAGCGAGACCCTGTCTCAAAAAAAAAAAAAAAAAAAAAAAAAAAAAAAGTACCTGCTATGAATACTATGGACTAAATGACAAACAACAGATATTTATTTTCTCACAGTTGTAGAGTCTGGATATAAGGCAGCACAGGCCAGTTCTGGTGAGGTCCCTCATGCTGGCCCAAAGATGGCCAGCTTCTAACTGCCCTCACATTCAGGGGAGGAGAAAGAGGACAGAAGAGATAAATATCTGGTATCTCTTCTTAAAAGGGCACTGATCCTGTCATGAGGACTCCTTCCTCATGACCTCATCTGAATCTAATCATTATAGAAAGGCCCTGTCTCTAAATACCATCACATAGGATCAGGACTTCAAAGTTTGTGCTTGGATCGGGGGATACAGTTCAGCTCACACACTAAAGCACTTGGAAGGAAACAGACCCAAAGGACACTGCAAGCTGATACATCAAAAGTGATCATTAAGGGCCGGAGATTTAGCTCAGTGGTTCCGCCGCCTGCCTAGCAAGTGTTAAGGTCCCTGGTAACCACATACAATAATACCGGGCATGGTGACTCGTACCCACCGGCAATCAGTACCACATACCACAAATGCTGGTCTTGCTGGCTCAAGCCTGTACTCCCAGCACTCAGGAGGAAGAGGCAGGAGGATTGCTGAGTTTGAGGTTTGCCTGGGCTACATAGTGAGCTCAGGGCCAGCCTGAACTACAAAAGTGAGACTCTGTCTCACAAAAAAGTGATCATTAAATTGTTTTAAATGAAAACAAACTTTTTGATACAAGAACTGTAATTTAATAATGGTGGGGGTGAATGGATGTTATGAGAAATGTAACAGAAAACTGAGAGGCAAGGAGAACTGCCAAGCTACCTAAGGCAGAGATATCACAGACGAGGCAGAGGTAATCAGAGGAATCTCCTGTTGTGAAACTTCCAGGGCTTTAAGGTAAGGGATGCCCAATATTCACATTTTTAGTCTGCTTACATTTGCTTTAGTAAAAACATTCTGTCTTCCCGGAAATTTCAGTTGATTTTACTACACAAACAATACGCCTTGTGAAGTGAGTCTTCTTGTAGAAATCAAAGGAAAGGGCTACTTTTACACTTTAAAGTTTTCTACACTAGTGATGAACATATAGACAAAACTATCCATGAACTCTGGGAAGGCCAAAGATGATCTGGAAAATGTAACTCCTCTCATTGATCTAGAAGCCAATGTTACCTGAGTGTCAAGAAGCAGGGAGCCTTCAGCTAATATGACTTAAAACATGACAGGCATTTATCCTATGTGGACCAGAGACATTATCAAGGCTCATCTTGAGAAGACATCATGTAGAGAAAGCCTTGCCTCGCTGAATACCTCAGTATTATGTCCAGGCCTGCAGCTCTCAGCTAAGCAGCTCCTAGTGAGAAAGCTGATGTATCAACTGTCTTCTTTCTCTCTTAGTCAGCAAGAAAAGCCAAAGGTTCTTTTTCTCTTTTTTTTTAAGGCTAACATATACACGTAATGTTTTCTTTGTTTGAGGGTGGGAGAAAGGAAAACTTTTCAAGTAACTTGTCTTTTCTTTCCCATATGTGATCAGACAGTCTTATTTGAGTATTTGCAAAAGCAGTTACACTTTAGAGGCACATGTTTCATTTTTCTCTCCAAGCCCTGATGAAAGATGACTCCAAATGTAATAAAATGGGCTCCAGAGAAATCTGTTTATTTATTTCGAATATTTCAGCTAATGAGAAAGTCAGTTTGAATTCCTTTTCCTTGAGGCCCTTGCAGCCAAGCTCCCTGGCAGCACCCTTGGCGTGGGCGTTCTGATCTGCTCCTTCTACCTCTATGGTTCTGTGAGCCCCACCTTTGCTCCCAGCATCTCATTATCAGAAATACCACTGCTCACCCCTGCTGATGCCTTTATTGTGCTCCCCACAAGCTCCCATACTTCTGCAGTGCCTTCTCCCTCATTCTACCCCATCGCTCTCACCCTGCAGGACTTCCCCCCATTCTCTCATCCCTAGGTGTGGCTTGGGGCAAGAGGCTGCCTTTGAGGGATTCTACAGATCCCTGATCCCACCTTGACATCCCCACAGTTTAATCAAACATGCCTGCCTCAAGGCTCAGCACTGTTCCCTTCGCTGGATTACAAACTCACCAGGCAGCCTGAAGATCCGAGGGACCCTCTTTACCTCGTGTGTGACAGAATAATAGGAGGTCTGAGGGAAAAAGACGTGAGCTGAATGTTATATTCTTCCAAGTGCACAACCAAAAAATCTGAGCTTCCTTTTGGAAGGAAGTAGAGAGGACTGCCATTGTCTAGCTTTAGCCAAGATCACAGAGCTAGGGGACAGAAAGACTCAATCAGAAGGGCTCACTCCCAGCTCTCCTTGGCTGAGATTGACCTTGGGCAGGCCATGGCCCTTACCTTTGACTGGCAATTATGCCTTTAAATCTTCATGAAGTGTGTTAGTTGCTTTTCTCTTGTTGCTGAAACAAAAACCTGACATCCAAAGTTAGAGGGGAAAAGGTTGATTTGGCTCACAGTGTGGCAAAGTTTCAGTCCATAACTGGCTGACTCCAAAGCAGGGATGGGTAATAGGCCTTGCAGAGGAGAAACAGTATGGCACACACAAGGTAGCAAAGGCAGCAAAGGACCTTAGGAGTGCCTTCCCAAATTTGCATAGCTTAATCCAGGGAGAGCCACAGCCATAAAAGAGTAGCTCCCAGAAGAACCTATTGGTGTAACAAGGAAACAAGGAAGCGCCAGGGGACAACAGCTGCATTGGAGTTAAGTACTCATGTCCCAACTCCTCTTTTCTCCCAAATCTAGTATCTTGCTCGTACCCTCCATTGAGTGCTCCCAACAAGAAACCAGAGGACAAAAGAGCTGGGATGAGACAGTCTACAGAGGTTAGTATCCTTAAGCATGGAGAGGAACAGAGGAGGGTGAAGACTGGTTATAGGCTGAGGGTATAAATATAAATGGAGAAGAGCCTAAAGAGGCACTCAGCTTCAAAGTGGGAAACATAGGAACTCACTCACCTTGTAAATCCAACACTACGGCCCAGTTTCTACTACACAGATATTAGCACAGGTGTCTTCAGTAAATGAATCATTCCTGGCTATATTCTAAATATACATGAATAAAAATCATAGGATGCTATGAAACAAGGTATAAGAACTAAACAAACTTAATTTGAACCAAGGACAATTATCATCATCCTCTAACCCGTTTTGAAAATGCCTGTCCCCCCCTCCTTGGCTCATTCTGAGACTCATGTCTCTTTTGAGCTTAGGCCCTATTTGGGGGAAGCAGCCTTCTGAGTTGCCTGCCTTATCTCCCACCTCAACCTCACTCACCCTCACAGAATTCTGGTGAGTAGTCTCCATCTTGTTATACAGAACAACAGATTCAACAGATTCAAACTGTTCAGGACTCTCAAGGTCAGCAGGGGAAAAGTAGGCAACAGTTTCTGTCTCTGAAATATATGGAATGTTTCCCAAATTTGCATGTCATAATACATGTTAGTTATTATTATTGTCAAAGAAAATTCCAGTTTCTGACAAACTATGCACACATTTGCCCTCCCCCCCCCCCACACACACACACAGATGCCAAAGACATGCACCTAGAAAGGTCTAAAAATCACTATTCGACATTGTGGGCTTAGCAAATGGATATGAGAGACTACAACTAATGACATTTAAAAAGTTGTTCAATAAAACATTAGAAAACTTCCTAACTTGGAAAAGATATGGAATTCTAAGTATAGAAGGCTAATAGAAGCCAAAATAAGCAGGAACAGGAAAGATAGTCATCACGTTATATCCAAACTATCAAAGGCACCAAGTCATAGTCAAGGATATCTCCATTAGACTAATAATAAAATTCTCTGCTGAAACCCTAGCAGCAGGAAGAAATACTGTAAATGATGCATTCCAAATCAAAATAGCTGCCAACCAAAAATAAAAGGCTTACAAGGCTATGCTTCAGAAAGTAAGCAGAAATAAAGTCCTTTGAAAACAAACAAAAACTAAGGGAATTCACAGCCAGGAAATCAGACTTACTAAAAATGCTTAGGTAAGTCCTACATCCAGCAGTCAAACAAAGAAAACTGCCATTCTGAAAACATGTGAAGTATAATTCCCATCATGAGAGTAGATACAAAACAAAAAGAGAAAAGAATAAATATAGTAAACCATCAAACTGCAAAGATGAAAAATCTGAATAAAGGAATATCAAGTAATGAGATCGGATCAGTAATAAAAGTCTCTCCCACCTTGTCCCAAAAGCCCCAGTATCAGGTAGTTTCACTGCTGAATGTTGCCTCACTTTTAAGGGGTATATATCATTATTTCTCAAGTCATTTCAAAGAACTGAAAAGGAGACAATCCTTCCAAAGTCATTTGGTGCCATCAAAGTTTCCCAGTTGCCAAAATCAGACAAATACACAAGGAAAAGTAATACTTATAGACCAATAACTCTGCTGAACATAGATGTAAAAATTCTCAACAAAACACTACCAAGTCAAATTTAACAATACATCAGAAAGATCACTCACCATGATCAAGTTGTGTCCACCCTGAGGAAATAAAAATAGTTCAATATATTCAAATCAAACAAAGCACAGCACATGAAGAGAATGAAGGATTAAAAATCCTAAAATTTCAATAGATGCACAAAAAGCACTTGATATAATTCAGCATCACTTCATGATAAAGTTCCTAAACAAACTTGGCAAAAAAGATCATACATAAACATAATAAAGGCTGCATGATACAGAACCACCTTCATTGTCTAAACCACCCCAGCAATCTACAGATGCAATGCAATTCCTGTCAAAATACCAATGATATTCTTCATGGGATTAAAAAAAGTCCTAAAATTCATATGAAAGTACAAAATACTCTGAATAGTCACAACAGTCCTGGGGAGAAACAACACTGGAGGCATCACAACATCTGATATAAAAACAAACATATTACACAGGCACAGAAAGAGACACATAAACCAATGGAGCATAACAGAGAACCTATTAATAAACCTATTATTCTACAGTCAACTTATTCTCCATAAAATTACTAAAAACAACACTAGAAAAAGAAGACTCTCTTCAGTGAATGATGACGGAAAACCTGAAAATAACGCAGATTGAACCTTGACCTCTAACACTCATCTTGTACAAAAATCAACTAAAATGGATCAAAGATCTGGATGTAGGATTTGAAATGGGAGAAGAAAACAAACACTTGAAAATATTTCTACAGCCAGTAATTTTCTAGCTAGAACCCCAAAAGCACGGGAGACAAAAGCAAAAATTGGCAAATTGGAATAGATCACACTAAAATGCTTCTACACAACAAGGGAGAGAGTCAACAGAGTGAAAACTACATTACAGGAGAAAGTACTTGCCAACTAGTTATCTGGTAGAGGGTTTCTATCCAGAATACATAGAACTCAAAAACCTTAAAACATTAACTTCAAAATGGACAAATTATCTAAATATACTCAGAAGAATTATACTTGACAACAATTATGAAAAATTCTCAATATCATTAACCATTGGGAAAATTTAAATCAAAACTACAATGAGATACCATCTTTCCCCAACAAGAGACTATATCAAATAATAGTAATATGTGCTGGCAATGATGTGTGAAAAAAGCAAGTCTAATACAGTCAGTGGGAATATAAATTAATAAAGTGCTTCCTCAAAAAAACTAAATAAAAAAGAGCAACCATATTTTCCAGGTATCTCATCTCTATGTACATGTTCAAAGAAAATGTAGCCACTCCAAATGTAGCCACTTGATATGTAGCATATCAAAGACTCACCAACATATCCATGTTTGTTGAACCACTTATCCACAATAGCCAAGATATGGAATCAGTCTAGATGTTTATCAGCAGATAAATGGATAAAGAAAATGTATATGTTTACAGAATAGCAAACTGTTCAGTAATAAAGAAGAAAATTTTATCATTCATAGCAAAATGGATGGAATTGCATGTTCTCACAAAGTGAACCAGAAAGCAGAATAAAAACTACCAGAGATAAGGAAGAGTGTGGGGGCTGGGTAGGAAAAGGGAGGTTGAATTCTATTACTGTATGTTATATGCATATATATAGAAATATCACACTAAGCCCCACTGTTATATATACCTATATGTTAATATAAAAACTATGTACTACTTGAGGATAAAGATTAGAAAAATAAATTTATTCCTTCTTAAAGTAGATGATGGTTTAATAGCACTTATTTATAATCAATTAACTAACACTGTCAATATCTATTTAAAAGATGTTGTGAATGTGTTTTGATGAATAATTCTCTGATGTCTCCATAAATTGCCATAGTAAAACTCTTTGTAGAATAAGAAAAATATCCATGTGATAGCAACAGTTTTCTGTCTTGTATTTAACTCTTGTGTTTACTTGTAATCTAAAAGAAAAATTTGTTTTCTGGACTTGGGTTTATCGTTAGTGTTCTCTGACACCCTGTCCTATTTATTTTAGAAAATATTTGGAATAGTTGTTCACTGTAAGGCATTAATTATAAAAAGACACTAAAACATAATTGAAAGATAATTTCCAAATAATAGAAACAAAAATAAATCTCTAGCATCACTTCTCATTTTTCAAACCCTCTGACTGGGCACATGATTCTATTCCTGTTAGTGTTAGAATTAATCTACAAATAAGGCCAATACAGAGGACTATGCAAAAATACACTGATACTTCCACCACACAGATACATATTCATTTGTTCCTCACATACAAACTGACACTGACCTGTGCCCAAGTGATACAGGGGAAACGTGACCAAGGCCCTGCTCTCCTCTAGTTTTCAATCTCAGGGCAGATTGAACACACGCATAGCAAGGAGACAAATAAGGTTTCTTTCTCAGCCATCAATGCTATGAAAATTAGAATTCAGAACTGTGTAGAGATTGGCAAAGACACACTTTAAGGAATGTGGTTAGGAAAGAGCTCTCCAAAGTTGTGACATTTGTGAGCAGATCCAGCGAATCGTGCAAAGACATAATGACGATTGTTCAGGCAAAGGTGGGACAGACACAAGGCCTAAGGCAGGAGGAGGCAAGGGAAGCAAGGCTGATGTGATGTATCTGAGGGGCGTAAAGAGAAGACAGCAGCCAGGTAAAAAGTTAGAATTTTAATAAAAAACAACTGAAAGTGGGGCCAGAGATTTAGCTCAGTGGTTCCAGCGCCTGCCTCGCAAGCACAAGACCCTGAGTTCGATCCTCAGAAACCATATACAATGCTGGGCGTGGTGACTCACGCTCACCAGCAATCAATACCACATACCACAGTGCCAGGCATGGTGACTCCCAGCACTCAGGAGGCAGAGGCAGGAGGATTGCTGAGTTTGAGGCTTGCCTGGGCTGCATAGTGAGCTCAGGGCCAGCCTGAACTACAAAGTGAGACCCTGTCTAAAATTTAAAAAAAAAAAAAAAACTGAAAGATTTTGGACAGGTGGGGGTGTCAGGACTTTCAGTTTTCAACACCCCTCTTGCTGCAGCAAAGGGGCTGCAGTGAACGAGTGTAGAAGGAGAAGGGCCCAGCATAGTGGGTGGGTGGGTGGGGTGCATTCTAGCAATAGAGACCATAGGGCTTGTTGTGAAATGAAGCAATGAAGATTAGGATAATTTGTTAATTTATTGTTTGCATTGTTGTCTCTGCTATGAGTCAGTAAGATCCTTACTTATCAGAAAGAAACATTTTCATCTCTAACTTCACCAACTAGCACAGGGCTTGGAATATGTTTCTTCTTATTACATGACAATAAACACATTCTAAAAAGAAATTTTCATATTTATATGCATTAATATATTATGCTAGTTTAATATATGGTTCAAGCCATTTTCCTCACTCAACATGGCTCAGGCAGGCCAGACACGTCCAACCCATGGGCTGCAGTTGGACAGGCTTGTCTTAATACTTATTTGCTGGGTGATGAGTGTGTAATATGCAAACAAATGGGACTGAGCATTTGCTCTTTTCCCAAAGAAAGGAAAGGGGATATGGGTGGACAACAACTCACAAGGCTTCCTAGTAAGGCAGTGCCCTCTGTTCTGGCCAGATAACCAAAACAATGCCTGGGATCTTATCTCAGGAAGGGAGATGGAATACATTCCACTAAACATAGAAAGAATAAACATAGTTCTGTTTTAATGCAGAAGCAACCATAAAGGAGACAGGGAAAACACTATGCTCAGCAGGGAGCATTAAACACCATTCCCACCTGTCCACAGGAGATGCCTCTGCGGACCTGTTCAATATTTCTTAATTGCTCACAGGTGAGCCTTGAGCTTTCCCTTCCCTCTTTCATATCTTCTTTTCAAGGAATATTCACAGATCATATGGATTCTTTTGGGCTTATGAACTTACCTAATTGTCCTTTGACATCGTCCCTGAAGTCTGCAATGAAAATTTTTCTTTATTTTCAGGCATAAGAATTTTTCTCACCTCTGTGATGCTCCTAATTCCTACATGTTTTAAAACGTATCAGTCTGAAAGTTGAATGGAATTTTTACATGTAATCTTTGCAGAAATCTCTTCATTAACATTTTAATTTTAAGTAACCAGTGAGAAGAGTTTTCTCCTACAAAACAGATGGTGGGGTGAATTTAAACATTAAAATCAGTGCTTCAGAACCCAGCAGCAGTCAGCTCGTCAGCCCTGAAACGCTTTGGTACTCTGAAGCCAGCTTTATCAAGCACAAGGGCATAATCTAGTCAATACTTAAATCTCCCCTTACACCTAAAACATATGAGTAAAGTGGGCATCATAGAACTAAATAAGTCAAATCACTTTTTACACAGCATATAATTAATTATGCCATTTCAACACACAGGTTGGGGAGGCTTCATACAGATTTTGAACTAATATGGATCACACTTTGATATCTCAGCTCCTGGAATTTTCACTGTGCTTTCAGAGCAATGTAGCTCTTTAATATACTTCTTTCCAGGCCAGGGATTTAGCTCAGTGGTTCCAGCACCTGCCTAGCAAGTGCAAGGTCCCTGGTTTGATCCCGGCAACCACATACAACAATACCAGGCATGGAGACTCACACCCACCGGTAATCAGTACCACAATACCACAGTGCTGGGCTTGGTGGCTTAAGCCTGTAATCCCAGCACTCGGGAGACAGAGGCAGGAAGATTGGTGAGTTCAAAGCTTACCTGAGCTACATAGTGAGCTCAGGGCCAGCCTGAACTACAAAGCAAAACCTTGTCTCAAAAAAACAATGCCGGACGTGGTGGCTCACACCTGTAATCCCAGCACTCGGGAGGCAGAGACAGGAGGATTGCTGAGTTCGCAGTGGCTTGCCTGGGCACCATAGTGAGTTCAGGGCCAGTCTGAACTACAAAGCGAGACCCTGTCTCAAAAAGCAAAAAAAAAATTAAAAAATAAAAATTTAAAAAATATATATAAAATATATTCATACACAAACATATATTTGTATATATTTATACTATAAATATAATTCATAAATATATTAAATTTTTATATATAAATACATATTTATATATTTTTATTTTTTGCATATTTATATATATATATTTTTTATATACATATACTTCTTTCTTGCTCCTGTTACCTCCCAAGGCTGTCAGTGTTGTAACATAAAAACGCATAGGTTAAGTTATTAAGTTTTGGTGAACGCACAGCCATTTTGTGAGTTCTCAATTCTTATAAACTCTCTTAACTACAATTCCTTGGCAGCCCCTCTTTCCACGGCCACATGCTCTCCATACCTATCTGTTGATATCTCATAGACACCTGTTGAATAAGAGACTTTCCAGTTTGCTCTCGAGGGTTCCCAACAAAGAGTTGTCAGAAGCCAACCTGGCCACTCTCTAGGACAGTGAGGTTCAGATGTGCGTGTCAGGTGAGACAAGAAGAGGCAGTGAAATCACAACGCATGAAACAACAAACTAAGTACTCACGGGTCCCAGAGAGGTTGGGGTGCTGATGGGAGGCTGACCAGAAGTCTGGAACACCATAGCACCAGAGAGTTCAACAAGCATGGGGGACTGGAAGGGATCAAGAGACACCCGGAAAGGCTTGCTTTATAAAGCCCCACAGCATTATCCTTTAGGCTTTCCCATGCAGGCTGTGGATTGGGTAGTTCGAGGAATACACCCACAAGGAAAGAAACCATGTATACTTGATTCATGTGTTGACCATTAGGTTTTATCATAGTCAGCAGCTGTGGGTTGTATTAGTTTCAGGTTAGCGAGAGAAACAGGTGCTGATCCTCTAGTCACACAATGAGGTTATTTTTTTCAGGCCAAAGGCCTGACTGAATATGCCTGGGTTACAATTAATTTATGTCAGACCTAAAAATGCTACTGGGGGGGG